>WBMW01001358.1:497715-590199 GCA_013396635.1 Penelope pileata
AGGCGTGGTCCGGGGGTCCGGGCGGTTGGGGGGGGGGGGGCGGTTGGAAAAGAAGGGGGCACATCATCTGCACAACTGCTGGGAGCTCAGAGATCTGCACCAATCTGCAAGGACATATGAAATCTGATTTTTTGTAGTTGTTGCTGCTGATTTTCTATTTTTTTTTAACACAAGGGAATTAAATTGACAGATGGTGGCAAGAGTCTGGCAGGGGACACTGGAGTGTCTAGGAGTAGTGCAGGTCACACTGAGCATAGAGAAAGCTGGCAGCCCAGTCTGTGGGACACCTGGAGCTGCCCCGTGAGCCCCCACCAGCAGGAACACCTTGGGGGGTGGTGGCCTGAGACCGTCTGCTGGCATTCACCTTCTGCTGGGTGCTGGTTGCCTGGCTGCCTGCTCTAGGGTGTTGCTGGTGACCCTGTGGTTGCTGGAGTGCCCTTGGTGACTCATGGAATGTCACCTTCTTAGGTGACCATGGTGACCTCCGTGAGATGTGACCGCATCATATGACCCATGGGATAGGACCTTGGTGATGGGGTGTCACTGATGGTTATGGGTGCTGGGAAGGGGTGAGCAGTGTGGGACTGCTTTCCTGGCAGCCCTAGGCCCTTTCTGGCAGCCCTAGGCCTTCCCATGCAGGCCTCTCTTGGAGTTCCCCAGTTTCTCTGGGGACCTGGTGTCACCACCACCACCACCTTCTCTTAGGCTGGGTGTTCAGGCCGGGGCACAGACTGTGGGAACAGCTGTCACAGGCAGATGGCCTTGTGGCTGCGCGTATGATCATTGCACCCCTGAGCTTCAGGTTCCTACTGCCCATGTCAAGCAGAAGTCAACATGTATCTTGCAATGGTGACATCTGGTGTCCCTAGCTTAGGAGATCTCACAATAAGAAAATACTGAATTTGGGCATTAAATCTGGTTGGCAGTGATGGTGTGAAGCCTAAAAACCAGGAGTTCACACCAGGGATGCCCACAGAAGTTTGCATGCTCAAAGAAAACATTGTCAGTGTTCACTTTTGACTCAGTCTGAACTGCTGTGAAAACTGCTGGTTTTGTGGTATCTCAGCAATTGCCTAAAAGCAGAAAGTGACAACATCTCCAAAAATAACAAGCAAAGTCCCTCATCACGCTTCTAAAGACCTAAAAGTAAAAACATTCTCAGTGCCACTCATGGGAAACCAGAGCCTTTAAGGCAGTGATCCATTGGACCTGCAGTTCTGTGATACTTTAGAGGTGCAAGGTGAATCAGCTGAATGCCTGCTTATTAACGTATCCTCCAAAAGGCAAAAAGAAAAGCAGTGCATCGAATCCAGTACTGGAAACCCCAATAAACATATATGCTTGTGACATTCTTTACAATACCTATTTCGACTTCATTTGTTTTGCCATCTCCACCTTTCCCTTCTTCCACGTTGTTTGTTTTTTTATGTGTGTGATGCTTCTAAGTTCAGAGCAATTGTTTGTCTCTTCCTTCCATATGATGTTTTACCAACCAACCGCATCCTTAAATTAAAGAAATAAAACCACCAGAGAGTGGGTGAAAAGTGACTGTACTATTCTTCCTTTTGATTTTTTGTTGCTGCAGTCTTTTTATCCTAGCTGTAAGATATTTGAGATGAGAATTACTGACACGATACCACACTGACATTATTTTTAACATTATGAATGTGTGACCAAATTACACTTAATCTACATAGATCGCTTGTCATATAATCGGTTGGAAATACGAGCTGTAAACATCGTTGGACCAATCACCAAGATAATAGTTTCCACCTGACAGTTAAGACAGGTTAAAGGAAAATCACATTGTTTCACAGATCACAGAATCACAGAAATACAGGCAGAATTATAGGCAAAGTGATTTGTTAGCTGAAAACCCTGGTGTCAACCTCCCATCTTACACTGAAGCAACAACAGAAGTTCTCTCTCATTAGTGTATTTGGAGGGTTCATTGGTCAGGACTAGGAAAAGATTGCAAATATCCTTAACTGGAATTTTATTTGTTCATTCTAATGTGGATGTTTCACTGTTTCAGTTACTTTGTATACCTTCCCGTGAGAAGCATCTTACAAATCCAGTGGGCTGTAAAGCCACTTTCTATATGCATAGAAAATGCAGACTGAGAAATCAGGCAGCCGGCAGTCAGAAAATGGAGGCTGCTCTGTGACCTCTCACCTTCATGGCTCACAGGCTTCCCCCCGGAGCAGAGCACAATGCATTGTTCTTAGAGCAAAGAGGAGGACCAGTTTCATAAGTGAGCAGAGCTCTCAGTTTTGATATAGATGGGTGTCTTGCACCTGCTGTTTCCCTTCCTGTATTGACGTCTCTGCATGCCCAGGAGTTGGCTGCTGAGGCTCGGTGCCTACAGGGCTTTGTGGAGGAAGCACTCTGTGGAGCCTGCTGCCACAGTGGAGCTGTGCACCCTACCGTGACGAGACAGATCTTCTCATGCTTGTTCTCTGAATATCTGAGGCCATTCCAGATGGCTGTGTGTGTGGCTGCTCTTATGTCCCTGCAGTTAATCGGTGTACAGCCGCACCCAGGGCAGAAGGATGGAAGGCAATTCTCGGTGTGAACCCAGGATTATTTAGCGAGAATATTATTGGAGCAGAGGACCAAAGAGATTGTGCCCTCTGGGACAATGGGATCAGCATTTTTCCCTGCGATTATTAAGTATTTGATCCCATGCTCCGGGCATAAGGGAAGATGAGTGCAGCATGTTAGGCATTGCCAGGCAGGGTCACTTGTCTGTAATGGTGGAACACCTGAGAAAGAAGGTGCTTGGACTGTTGCATGAGTTAATCTTTCCCTTCTTTATTCAACCAGTTTCTGGAAATCTAGAAGATTAAGGACTCCCTGGTTCAGAAGATACATTTCAGGGGTATATATTAAGTATAAATAATTTCATATTTAATCCTGAAAGAATACATTTTCTTCAGAATCCACCTGCACTTTTGACTTTAACACTATTCTTTGCACACTTTGGACTTGGACGCTCTTTGGCAGTGTGGCTGAATTCTGCATGGGAGCTGGTAGCCTGAAGCCTGGTTGCCCATAGCTCTAAATTATCCTCTAATCATTTGTGTGCGAGTTCTGGCAACATGATTCATTCTTTGTTTGGGTTATTTACAAGAAACACGAACTAAGTAGTTGCCGTAAACTTCAGAAAGCCAGGAATGCTGAGACACATTCACGTTCACGCAAGCCTGTTGTGTCTGTAGGGTTGTGTGGTTGGTCTTCTTAGTTTACGACTATATACATAGAAAATCAGCTGACGGGAGAGAAGAAAACTGAGAAAAACCTTTATGTGAAAGAGGAAGCAGGCATCAAAAATTGCCTATGTAATTATGGGCTAAACACATATTTACCGAAACAGAGGAAATGGGACAACTTCTAGCTACATGTTTAAAAAACATGCTTTAGCTTCAACACGATTCAAATCTATCTATCATCTCCACGCTTCTTTGCTTTGGCAACTTGCTGATTCACCAGTCCTGTAATTTCTGGTGTAGAGAAAAGTTTGAAAGTCCTCTACAATCCATCTTTGCAGTGTTTCTTTGATTATTTATCAGATTGATCAGAAAATCTTGCTTCTAGGTAGAGACTGCCCAGGCTGCTGTAGATGTTGACAATGTTAGAGATGGGGAGAATGGGGTCTTTTCAAAAGGATAAAATGTCAAAGTTTAAAAGCAGTGACAATTTTTAATAATTTCTGGGTGATGAAGCATGGAGATGAACATGGCAGTGGGAAAAGCTGCACTCAACTAAGATCATTAAATTGTGTTCTCAAAGAGACTAAACCCACAAAAACTGGGAAAATAAGGGGGAAAAGCCCAAAAGACCCCATGGACCCCTGATGGGAATCAATACCTTTGTCCCACTCCTTCCCATAGAGACAAGAGAAGTAGCCACTTCGTATCATTTGGGCTCAGAGGCTCTGCAGATGATTAAGTGGCTAGATAGTGAGCTGGCAGCTCGTTCTTTGTTTAATGTTGATCCTTTCTGTTTTCCATTGTGTCATGGAGGCTTAGCCTAACCACAGCTTCTCAGTGGAAATCCCCAACAGATAATATTTTTTTTTCCTTTATTCCTTTGACATGTATTGTACAAAAGCTACATGGAAGTCATTGCTGTTTTTCAAGCCATAGGTGCAGAGGATAGGTATTGAAGAGGCCACCCAGGAAAGGACCTAATGATCAAACAAATAATCCCTTTCCTAAATTCCTCAATTTCTAGGCTGTCCGGGGCTGGGGAAAGAGGCTCACCACACCAGGACAAATATGCATGAGTAGAGGGCGCCTTTCACATTTTTCCTGTTTGTAGACTTACTACTTACCCTATTAACACTTGCATCAATTAATGCTATCTCTTCCCTTAATGCCAGGCCTGTGACTTAAATATTGCTGCACATCCTGGAAGAGCTGAGTTGTTGGGTCACCTGTGAGCACAGCAGCATGGTCAGAGATGCCCACTTCCCACATCTCACCCTGCTCTGCCTTTAGCTTGTGCCCTTGGATTCCCCTCCAATGTCTGGGGTGGGCAGTACTGGACAGAGGACACATTCGATCCCCTTGTGCTGAGCTGCCGCTTGCTAAGAGAAGCAGATCGCCCTCTGCAGTGGCTTCTGCAAGTCTGGGCAGGTTTCTGCCCTACAGGAAAGTGAAATAATCACTTTCAGTGGTGTCTGACTCTCTTTGTTGCAGTTTCCTGAGCTCCCAAGCAATAGGCTTCACTAGAGAGCTGTTTTGATTTTTTCTGTTCTTTCTTTTTTCTTCTCTCTTCGTCTCTCCTTCTGTCTCTCTCGTTTGGAAGATGGAACGCATTTGCTGCCTACTTGTTGAACCTCAGCATTTTGCACCACAGAACTGCTCAGATCTCTAGGGAAAAAAAAAAAAGAGGGAGAGAAAGAGAGAGAGAAAAAGAAAAAAAGTTTGTATTGTGCCCCAGGAAAGGGATGATGTCAGCCTCTTGACAGAATTTCATCATGTTGCTGCTCACTGAGGTGGCTTGAAATGTTACACAGTCCATGTATAACCCCACAGTGCCCTCATGAGTGCGGAGACCCTGCTAAATGATCCATGGCAAAAAGCGTGCTGCCACAGCACAGAGCACTGTGGAAATGGGTTTAAATATTGGGTTTTGCACTGCATGGTAAAAGTCATTTTACCAACTTCCCTCCTTGCATTGCAAGGACATAATAACGATCAGTCATGCTTGCATAGAAGCCTTTATTTAAACTAAAACATAAAAAAGAGGAGACTGAAACCAGCTTGATTTTCAGAGGCAGATGCCCAGACTTTACATAGCAATTTCAAGGGAAGCAGCACTGCAGGGTCTGATGTGGGTGTGTAACAAGGGCTAGCTCTGGTGGCTTTGCAGCAAGTTTCTAAATGCAGCCTTCCTATCACCTCCAAATGGAAGAATTAATTTTCATTTTAGTGTTGTCCTCTAAAACAGCTTTCCATCCCCTGTGATAAACGGAGGACAGTTGCTCATTGAGGAGTTTCCTTGATTGCATTCTGAGAAGCTTGTGCCTATGTCCCCGCTGCCACGCTGCCCACCAAGATGTGCTACGGTCTCAGTGTAAAAGGTGAAATGGAAGAGGATGGGCGGTGTCATGAAGCAGAAGTTTGGAAATTTGCAGAGCCTTTGAAGCTGCTGTGGGCTGAAGGAAGGAAGGAAGACGAGCGAACTGGAAAACAGGGGAAAGACCACAAAGGATAGGAGTAGTATCTGTTTCTGTGTGATGGGGACAAGTGACCATGGAGGTGGTGTTGGGAGCCTGAAAACGTGAATGGTCTCTTGTCATCTCACCACCGGTGTGGCAGAGCGCTCTGAGGCTGGGTGATGCACAGAGCTCAGTGCACAAAGCTGCTGCCAGCACTTTTCCTGGGCTGCTTCCTGGAAAACGGCTGGGCTGGGGCTTATGGGGTGAGAACAGAGCTGTTCTGCAGAGCAGGGCGCTAACACAAACCACAGCCCGGGTGTGCAGAAAATCCTGTGAGAAATGAGGTAATTCAGGGGCACTCTGAAATTCTTTATAAAATGGGTATTGCATCATTTCGACAGGAGGGCTAATTTGTTGTTCTGCCTGAGCGAGCATGTCAGATCCGCCCAGAAGTCACCAGCAGAACCACGAGTCATCTGCAGAGGCAGTTGTCAGCCCTGTAAAATTCCCTTCCATTATCTAGTTTTGCTCAGGTCACATATCAAGTCACCCTCATTTTACAAAACAAACTCTAAGTTACTGATTCAAAAACCACAAAATAAAAAGCAGACTGGGCTGGGAGAAAGAAAATAAATGTCTCAAGCTCAGTGAAAATGCCGGCTTTTAGGCATCACTTGCCATCTGAAGGGCTTAATCCTGAAAAAGTCCCTGCTTCAAAGTACATTGAGATCAGTCACCCTATTTCCTGAATGTTTTTGTCATGCTTCTGTGACTGCTGTTATTGAAAGAGCCCCACAGCCCAGAACACTAATCTTTCCTAATTTCACTTCTGTGAAAAACCTCAGACCTCACCTTGAAGCTGCAAGTGTGTTTTTGATTTTAAGTTGTTGGGCTTTCCTTCGCCTCCCAGCTCAGTGCTGGCTGATTGAAGCAGCCCACGTGCAGGAGAAGGCTCTGTGCTCTGACCACCCAAGGTAACCGATCCCTTTGGGCACAGTGAGCCAAGCAGACCCGTTCCAGTACAATGTGGTGCAGTCGTAGGTCCTTACTGACTGATTGAGAAGACCTTCACCTGTGGGGCTGGCAGGAGTTTGTCTGGCAGAGCTGCCAAAAAGAAGCATTTGCACTCACTGGGATTTCACTAAGCACATCTTATCTCACCTTATTGTTGCCAGATGGCTGAAAAATCAATAAAGTTCTTTGCAGCCTTTGCTTGTAGCAGCTTAAGGTGAGCTCCCGTTTGGCTATCTTACAGTCCACACTTTCATTCAATGTCAGTCACCTAGAGACACTCTGGGACAAGGGGCCCAAAATCCAGTTATGAAAAAGCAGTGGGTTCCTCCAGAAAATTCCTGCATTTCTTAGAATCTGGGCGACTCATCTCGAGGGTTCCACTCTGGAAAACTGAGATGCAGGGTGACTATGTCAGACCCTCACACACAGCTCACCCATGCACAGAAATATTTCCCGGTAGCTAATTTGATATTACACATTTGAAATTCACATCATTGTATAAATTCCTCCAGTTTGGAGGCAGGAGCAACACTGTGGTGTTACACAGGCCACCAGAAATTCCTATCAGCTGTTTGCAAACAGCTGCAAGTTATCTATGCAGCAGAGGAGAGAAGCAACAACAGCCTCTAACTATGTGGAATTGAAGAAATGATTTTAGAATATAATGATGTGTGTAGGGATGGTTCTTGGCCAGAGAAGCTCATTAGGTCTCTCCACATGCCATCATCCAAATGCCTGTTCCCCAGGCCTGTGGTGCCAGGGCAGGGCTGGAAGCAGCCTGGAGCACCTGTGGTATGCATGTCCCTCTCTGCAGCCCGGTACTGATGGCACTGGCTCTTCATGGCTCATGTGGGATCATGAAAAAGGTGCCCTCTTTAGTCAGGGAGTATTTAATAGCAATAATTATTTCAGTTATTTGGGAATTCCAAGTGACATTTTCGCTGCTGATGCCTCATCTTTGTGCAGGAGAGAGGTGAGGGCTGTTTCTGTTTTGCCCCGTTCCCCTGTCGCAGGTTACTGCAGCATTAGCTGGGCTGGTGAATGAAACTTGTGTCTGTCTGGAGCTCCAGCACTTCAAGCCAAGGTGCAGTCTGTCAGCTGAAAACATTTTGATGGCAAATGATACTCCAAACTGTCTCTAGCGCAGCACAGGTTTCTTCCAGCTTGCTCGCCCTTAAGGTGGAAGTTCCATGTGCAGAGACAAAGCAGGTGATTAGTAGAGCTATTAAAAAGCTGTAAAATTAGTAACATATCTTACACTTGGCCACAGTGAGCCATGCCAGATTTTATGTGTCAGCACCGTTGGCCCAGTGTTGGCTTGTGGCTGGGGTAGGTGCTTTCATCCTGTTCCAGAGGTTGTGCAGCGCTGAAATGGAATGTTTACCAGATGGGAAACCACTGCTGACTGGTTTTACTCCCGTTATAGCAGGTCACAGCCTAACTTCCCTCTGTGGAATAAGTTTGTTATTCAGTGCTTTCTACTTTCTGAGGAGCTAGGGAGGAGGTAAAAAGCTCTTTGCTAGGAGTGCCCATGTGCCAGCTGTGAATCTCTTATCTCCAGGAACATGGGAAGGCACGGGAAGGTCTTGCTGAGACTTAATGTAGTCAAGGTTATATAGAGGTTGAATGGACAAGATCTTGGGGAGAATCTTTATTTTAGTGTGCCAAACCCTATGGAACCAGGCTTTGAGAAAAATGCCTGCCAGGTCTTTAGTTCAGTCCAGAAAGGACCAGATGTTAGCACCACACCAAATCCCAATTAGCCTGGAGAGATTTCAGATCAAAACTATCATTTCTGCATATGCCATGGCTTCTTCTCCCAAGTACCATCTGTTTACCTAGGCACGCAGTTGTACTCCTGACTGTCCAGTGAAAACGTTCTCTTGCTACTTTTATCAGCTTTTAGCAAAGAAAGTGGAAAAACGACGCCTACTGGACACTTTGTGGTATCGTCTTTTGCAGATACCTAAAAAATTGGGTCTTTTAATGAATCAGACTATATTTATTTGGCAGTTTTGTGGGCTTGAGAGTCTAAGTGCTCATGGCCTTTAATAGGATTGTGGGTTATTGTTGTTTCTTTTGAACTTCAGATGTCTAAGGACAAGACTAAAACTTCTCAGGAATACATTAAACAGTTTCTGTGATTCACCTTCTCTGCAAAGTGTGGGTGTTCTGTGGTATCGGGGTTTTTTTTTTTCTGTTACATTGGGGCTACATTGTTTCATCCTCCAATAGAGGTGGCGAATTATTAAAAACTCTCTCTCTTGTGGATCAAACTTCAGGAGAGGGAAGTGGAAAAGACAGGATGTTTGTTCACTTAGGGACAAAGAAAAGCCAGTATCTTCAAACTATTCTCATGGAAAACCAACTCTGAAATTGAAGGGTAAGGACAATGGAAGGCTGTTTCTTTATCCTGACAAATGATGCTGGGACCCAAGCTTGCAGGTCACAAGGTGCTGTCCCAGCGTAGGGTGGCCTTTGAGCTGAAGTTCCTCAAACATCTGTGTATGCCAAGGCCAGCAGTGCTTGGGCAATGACATGCAGGATGCAAGGTGTACCTCCATAAGCCTTTCCTAATGCCTATGGTTCTTCATACTGAATTTAAGTTCCCTCTCTGGAACTCACAGTTGACTATTGATGGGGACACTCAGCCAGGCTCGGATATGAGTGATCTGCTCACCTGCTGTGCAACTGAGTGATGTGCTCAACCTGCTGCACAACGACATCGATGATGGGATTGAGTGCCTCCTCAGCAAGTTTGCCGACGAAACCAAGCTGAGTGGTGCAGTTGACACATTAGAAGGAAGGGATGCCATCCAGAGGGACCTTGACAGGCTCGAAAGTTGAGCCCATGTGAACAAAATGAGGTTCAACACAGTGAAATGCAAGGTCTTGCAGCTGAGTCGAAGTAATCCCGGATATGTATACAGACTGAGAGAAGAGATGCTTGAGAGTAGCACAGCTGAGAAAGACGTGGGAGTCCTGGTGGACAAAAAACTGAACATGAGCCAGCAGAGGGCTCTTGCAGCTCAGAAGGCCAATGGTGTCCTGTGCTCCATCAGGAGAGGGGTGGCCAGCAGGGACAGGGAAGTGATTGTCCCTCTCTACTCTGCCCTTGGAGGCCCCATGTGCAGTACTGTGTCCAGGTCCGGGGCCTCCAACTCAGGAAAGACGTGGAAGTGTTGGAGAGAATCACAGAATCATAGAAACACTAGGTTGGAAAGGACCTACAAGATCATCTAGTCCAACCATCCTCCTATCACCATCCCTTCCCACTAAGCTACTAAATCATGTNCCTGGAGAAGAGAAGGCAGCGGGGAGACCTCATTGCAGCCTTCCAGCATTTAGAAGGAGATTATAAACAGGAGGGGAACCAACTTTTCAAACAGGTAGACAATGATAGGACAAGGGGGAATGGTTTTAAGCTGAAGGAGGGAAGGTTTAGATTAGATATCGGGGGAAGTTCTTTACTGAGAGAGTGGTGAGGTGCTGGCACAGGCTGCCCAGAGAGGTTGTGGATGCCCCGACCCTGGATGTGTTCAAGGCCAGGTTGGATGGGGTCCTGGGTAACCTGATCTAGTACCAGATCTGGAGGTTGGTGGCCCTACCTGTGGCAGGGGGGTTGGAACCTGATGATCCTTGGGGTCCCTTCCAACCTGGGCCATTCTATGATTCTATGAACTGCAGATTTGGTGTTGTAAGAAATTACGATTAAAGCAGTAGGCTCTGCCTTCTGTATTTTCATAATTCCTATAAGACTGTGGGACTGAACACATCTTATTTGAATGATTACGACTCTTCAGAAATTCCTATATTGAATCAAAGAGAGGATACTGAGCTGGGGAATTGGCATGGCCATGTAAGACGGATGCTGAATTTTTACTCATTGGGATGTTTTCCCCAACGTCTACTGCTTCATAATGACCTGTCTTGCATTTCATCTGCCATTTCGTTCTCCAGATCGCAATACTCATTCTCCAAATAATTCTGCAAGATTGTTCAGCAGTTTCTTGCAACTCATTGCAGCTGTAGTAAGCAGGAGAAAGCCATCCTGCAAACTGTCTTGTGCCATGAGTACCATTGCTTTGTAGATGAAAGCTGTGTTCCTGTGTTCTTTCAGTGTTGTATAGATTGAAAGCCAGGGAGCTGCTGTGGGAAGGAGATGTGTGTTTATGACGTGAAATTCTCTTCTCTGAGGCACTGGTCCAAGCTAGGGTTGATGTCAACATCAACTGAGGACATGTTCATAGACAAGGCCCACGGCTTGTTGTCAGACAATAGGAAACTGGAAAAGTTTTGAATGTTGTTACAGTGCTTTATAATATCAGGTAAAAGGGAAATTGTAGAGAAAAAAATTCTCTGGGAAAAAGAAAAAAAAGAAAAATCCTCAAATTGTTCCATTTTCATTGATTTTTCTTTTTTTTTTCCAAATAATTTTTTTCTCTACAATTTCCCTTTTACCTGATGTTGCCCTCAGAAATGCTGCATGCTCACTCCTGCTCATTAGGCAGTGTTTGAGGCTGGAAGAGAGGCCACAGCTTGCACAAGGAAGATTCGGTATGGAGTGATCAGAGCTTTGGGGCAGATAAATGAACCAAGCTGTGTACTGCATTTCTTGGCAAGGAGGAGGGCAAGCTTTTTATTTTCTGGTAGCTTAGCTCCCTCTACTGTGCATGCGAGCCAAAGGAAGGATTTGAATGGGCTTCCAAGGGAACAAAAAAGGTGGAGCTCATAGAAAAACATCAGAATAAATCCCATATTACGATGTGCTAGGCTGTTGCTTTCTGTCTGTATTTTCTGCTCTCTGAGCAGCTCCGCTGATGTTTGTGATGCCAGGGAAGCCAAGGCAGACTGCTACCAACATTTGTAACCAAGTTTATTTGTTGGGAGACTGATGCTTCCGGTTTTGCATGGGAAGATCTTAATTTTTCATCCAAGCTCTAAAACAGCAGCCTAATAAAAGATAAGAGAACAGTGTGATGCTTGCACTATTTACTGAATTAGTGTGTATGCCAGCTTTTTCCTGCTGGTTTCTTTGTTTGCCTTGATGGTTTTTACTCTCAATTTAGTGCTTGGATTGTACGTCCCATGCATGCTGCAGTAGGCTGAGAACAAAATGCTGATCACTGCACCCTGGCAGGTACCTTATCAAAGACAGCTCAGGGCAGTTGAGATGGGCTGTTTCACTAGCCACACTCCTATCATGGATGAATTCCAGTAACTAATATCCTAGGGCTGCTGCAGGGGAACTCTGTTCAGTAAGTTAAGAGGATAAAATACATTAAAGAGCTTTAAGTTTGGACAGTCTTTGCTGGTTCTAGCTGGAAGAAGCCAGGGGTCGGTCAGCTCCAGAGGTTGCTCACAATGCTAACTGCTGGCCAGAATCGGCTCTCAGCAGAAAATCTTCAGTTCCTGTTGGGGTTGTGTACATAATGCATCTCAGATACTTCCAATCTGTGCTGTAATAAGATTAAAATGCATTAAAATCTTCCCCTGACCCAGAACAAGTGCAGCTAGCCAGAAGTCCAGCATGGGCTGCATTTGTCAAATAAAGCTGTTTGTGACCAGGACCCAAACCCAACCTTGAGTGCCTAAACAAAGGAATACAATAAATTGTTTTTCTCCCTTTTTAATAGCAGCTGCATTTGTAAATTAGGGCTTGCATCCACATGAGACCCTACAGCAGTCAGTGGGACTCTATTAACTGTAGCAAGTTTGGGATCAGGCTGTAAATGATTAAAAGAAAAACTTGACAGCTGTTATCAGTGGCCCCTGCTAAAGCCGTTGTTCATTTCTGCAGCTGCTGCTGAGCAATGCAGAATATTTTGAGATTTCCTTTCCAGGTACAGCTACGTCTAGGTGGTAGAGACAGTGAAAAAGAAAAAAGAAAAAAAATGCTGCCTGAAAGGCTGCATTCAACTTTATTGTGTAAATACCTGAGCTCTCTGCTATTTCCTTCCCATGTTGTGTTCATCTAGATTGTTTTAACAGGCAAACATTGTTCCAGTCTTTGTATATTTGTTTTTCATTTGAACTCAGATTAGATACTGTGACAGGAAGGTTAATGTGCTAGTTTCAGCCAAGTTTTCATTCCAGAGATGGCTGCTGATTAGCCAAAATATGACCCTGATACACTACTGAGATTTGCTTTGAAACAGGTTCCTGGAAGGGCTGAACTGAGAGAGACAACAGCCCAGCAGATATTGTGCCTACTTTTTCAATAGCTTTCCATGGACTGCCAGAACCTGAGCCCATTGTGACATCAGCTTTGTGATGGTGTTTGCATACCCTGGTGCTCTATCCTTATTGTTACTCCAGTAGAGCTGGGTTCCTTCAGTTTGTAAGACAAAAGTAACAAGAATGGAAATTGGAGTTGTGTTCAGGTGAACCAGAAGCAGTGAACAAAAGCTGCTGCATAATTGTGCCGAGATTTTGAAAGGTGATGCAAAAGGGTCATCGGAGGTAATATTTTGGATCTCATTCAAGGCTACTGGTACACACTATAAATCAGAACATAGATATCTGTGCGTATAACTTCAAACACACCTGACTACTTCACTTTCCATCACCATAAACACCAGGACACAGTCACAATCCAAGGAAACATGAGTCAACATGTCCTTATTTTCCATCTCAGACTACTAGTACAGCAGCAATCTGCTCTGCATCTTCAGGCACCTGCTTAAACCACTGGCTGCAGGTGCATTCATTTATTAGTCTTTAAGTAGTGATTTAGGCCTAGTTTCACAGACATGCCTGAGTGGGTTTCAGGAGGGGGTATAACTGAAAGGTGAATCCCCAAAATGACTGATTTGGCTGAATGTTGAGCAAAATGCTTTCTTTATTGAGATGGGAATTCGTTTGGAGCATTAAAGAATGCAAAGCAGTTTTTTCTTCTTTATCCATGCCTGGGAGATGTCCTTGGGTGGATGGTTATAGTCTGCTTTGCAGCAGCTGCTCCAAGTAGTGGCAGCTTTTGGGTTGTAGCAATAAGAGCTGGTGATACTAACAGAGGAGGCAAACATTTGTGGTTTCAAGATGTTGTTTAAGCATGACTGAAAACTTAAGGTGAACTCATGTTCAGGTATGCTGGCCTCTTGTGTATTTCTCTTGTGTATTAGGTTCCTACTGTCTCACCTCAAAACAAATTTCCCCAGATCTTGTTTTCAATGCTGGGTGCACAACAAGATCCAGACAAATCACCCCATGGTGGTTGTTCCTAAACAGCTGGATTTACGAGCGCTGTTTCTTTGCATTCGATTACCTGATGTTTGGAGGCCAATTAGAGAAGGGTCAAAGGACTGGCATGTTTGTGTACATTCAGTATGCAAAATAACTGTGTGCTTTGAGCCGTGCTCCCGCCTGCTTTGCTGGTCTTGGAGTGCAGAGCCGGGTGGAGGTGCAATTAATTGCTAACCAGTTATCTAGGAAGCTATTGAGTTAGGCGAGGAAGTGCTCAGGTGATGTGATGTGCTGTGCACATCTCAGGGCTTGTGAGCTCCTCTTCTCTCTAGGCAGAGGTATTGTAGATGGAATGAGCACAGGTAAGGCAGGAGAGGAGTTGCTCTGGTAAAGTCCATGCTCTGCAGAGACATTGCTGAGCCACCTATGGGAAATCTCAGCTTCGTGCAGAGAGCCAAAAGGTGGTGCTGTTACTGCAAGGAAGAGGAGCAAGAGGGGATCCCAGTGTCTGCAGCAGTGCTTGGGGTCAGCTAAGAGCAGGTGAGAGCTGAGGGCTTGTTGCTGCTTTCTCCAGACAATGTAATGCTTGAGGATCATCCTAACATACTCAATGCTTGGTGCTAGTGGGCAGAGTCCAGCAGAGCAATGGAACTCATCACAAAAATATGTGTCTGGAGGGAGGAGACAGAAGAAAAGGGAGAAAGGAAATCACGTATAAGGAAATAACCTTCTTAGATATCAGGGAGAAAACAAGATTGGAGAGGTGGCAGGTGATGCTGAGCTGGGCTCTGCAGGGCAAATGACATGCTCTGCAAGGAGGCAGCTGCAGAGTTGCTCAGAAGTCTGCTGCTGCTTGAAATAAGCATAAATAAGGAAATGAGAGTACAAAGGGTCCTCAAAGCAAAAGGAAAACCAGTGGGAGAGTGTGGACATGCTTAGTACAAAAGTGAGTGGCAGCAGGGTGTAACCAAAATGGTCCTGAGATGGTCTCTGTTTTGTCTCAACAAAAGTATGTCAAACAGGGCATTGGCCTGTTCAGACGCAGACAAATTGCGTCTAGTACAGCACAGTAATAATAGTCAGATGCTGTGCAGATAGACTGCGGAAGAACTGGTGATCCAGTGGGAAAAGCCTCCTGTGAGACTCTTCTCCTTTACATGGCGGCAGGCAAAAGGTTGTTTCTGAAAATCCAGGTTGTTTCTGAAAATCTTTGTATCGTTGTCTAGCTTGGAGTACAGGACACGTCAGGGATGCACTGTCTTTTGTGACTGGAATTGTCACCAGCCACTGCCTGGGACAGTGAGATTTGCACAACCAAGAGGATTTAAATGTAGATTTGGAGGATTCTCTGAGGAGTTGTTTCAGACAACAGTGGAAAGTTCAGTGCACAACATTGGCTGCTGGGGCAGACAATCTGAAAAAACTTCAGGAAGCATCAAGGTAGCAAGCCATGCCACCATTGCTGTCTTGCTGTGAGATGCTGCAGCGACCATCTGAAGCATTGGGCATGGCATGCTGCATTGCTGTTCTGCTAGGTAATGGGTACAGCTCCACTGCAAAAACCTGCAAGGAGGGTCTGAACTGATGTTCTCCTCTGTCCCTGCAGCTGCAAGCATTACTGAACTGCCACGGTAACATGTGTTGAATGAATTCAAAGTGTTGCTCAGGAAGGATCTGAGCTGTTCAAGACACCACCTGTATGTAACTTCTGTGGCTGCAGATAAATGTCAGCATTTGCAGCTGCCCACCACGTTGTTTAGCTCCTGCAAGCGGCAGTTGTCAGTGTTCTTGAGCTTCTAAAGTCCATGAAGTGCAATCATTTACAAAGGTTAAACAGAAGGGTGGGGGTTAAAGGGTTAACAATCTAGGATGAGGAGTCTGAATGGGGATGTTCCTAGCAGCCAGGTCTCCATTTGGGTGCTGTCTTAGCTCTGATGCTCATCTGCTGTTTGGTCTGCTCTTGTCCTGGTGCCTCTACTGAGCCATTTCCATTTAGTGCTTGAACTCAGTTCACACCAGTTTGAACTCCTAGAAAGCAGCTGGCACACAAACTCTGTATCCTTTGTGAGTTAGGGATTGGAAAGGTGCTAAATTTCTTCTTTACTTAATGACACATAGCTCTAATTAATACCAACAACAGTCAATCATAGGCCTTGATGGGAACGCAGCAGCTCAGATCTGCAAAGCCTCTGTAATCTGAAATTCTCTGAAGAGTAAATGTATGTGTCAGCCTGTCCTTATGATATAGGTGTGTTGTACCTGAACAAGAGATTAAGTGGAAATATCAACTTCACTTCCAAACTTCTGTTGTTTGTGTTCCACTGTGTACTGAGGAGCTTGCATGCAGCTCAGGGCTCTTGCTGTGCAGTATCTTATTTGTACTGGATGTTTCAGCTCCTTATCACTGATGTCTCAAAGCTTGTTTATTGAACTCTGGGTCAGTTTATTCAGGTTGAATGACTCGTCCACCACGTGTTTTCATTTCAAGCATTGAGGGGTGGGAGGAGACGTTCTGTGTGCTGTTGTATGGTCCTTTCAGGAGGTTGATCTTGGGTCATTGGTTGAACTCCTAGATGAATGATAGGAGTGTCTATTGTGGTCTCCTTTTCTTTCTTGCTTTCTTTTTTTTTCTTTCTTTTTTTTTTTCCTTTTAACATCTGGTTCTAATTTGTTCCTTATTCTGTTTTCAGCTTGTGAAGAGAGTTGTTGGTGAGGACAAAAGAGTTGTATGTGGTTCCTTGAGCAGAGGCGCAGCCTACAGCAGAGCTTGTCTCCCAGAGTGAGAGGAATGGTCTTGTGGTTCAAGCACGGAGTGGCAGAATTAAACGACCAAGGCTTTTTCTTGGTGTTGCTATAATCTTTTTGAGCAAATAACTGTGGGGAGTTCAGTTATAGGGTATCTTTGTGGTAATGCAAAAAGATTGTGGCTTCAATAGAAAGTAATTTGGGTTGTTTCTGTCTTCATTTCTGCTTGTGTAGGAGGCTTTGGTGAATACAAAAGAGGAATGTGTGCATTTCCTAGAGGATATTCTCTGACTGGGGGATATCCAGTTGTAATAAATCTGAGTTTTCTGGGCAGTTCCCACACTGTCTTCTCATGTTTTCACTAGCACAGAGAACAGCTTCCAAAAGTCTTTGTACCAAACAGTTGCAGAGCCTGGGCTGGCAGGTCAGGCTGCTTATAAACCCACATCTGGAATGCAGAGACGCTGACCTTTTAGCTAACAGCAGCTTGCAGATGTGTCTATTTATGGGTGAGAGAGATGTGGAAGCTGTCGGTAAGCTGCTTCCTGTATTTCAGATTGTGGTAACAGATCAGCTGTACTGTGCTTTGGAAAACCAGGGAATGCTTCACTGCAGCAAAATCTAGGACCATGATGAACAAAATGTGAGCTAGTCCAACGCAAGCCTCCTCATTATGAAGATGACATTAGTGCTACGGAAACTGCAAGAAATAAGCCAGGCTGGATGGGGCTTTGAGCAATCTGGTCTAGTGAGCAGTGTCCTTGCCCATGGCAGGGGGGTTGGAACAAGATGATCTCTAAGGTCCCTTCCAACCTGAACCACTCTATGATTCTATGAAATAAGGAATCACACAGAACAGTTTGGCGTTGCTGTGATGGAGGTATTGTGATACCCCAACCTATATGTCCTAAAATTGATCTGGATGTCCCAAACCAGAGTCTTTTGAACTTTCTCACTAGGAGGTAGATGCTAGTTGTTTCCTCAACCATGTGATGTGTGCTCTGAATACCTATGTGAATAACTCTGAAGGATGTTGTCAGAGGCCTTTCAGTTGGATGTGTAACCGATTTGAAGCACCTCCAGCCCCTCATGCCTGTGGCTTATTCATCTTGCCATGCAGAGAAGTGTTCTTGCTCTTGTGCAGATAGGGTTGACCGAAAGTGAACCTTTGCCTTGAAAGATACTGTGGTATGCCCTGACCCTGCCAGCGTGCTGTCCTGGGCTCTTGCCCATGGTGGGGAAGCTGAGCTTAAGATATGAGTCCCTGAGTGGGAGAAGTGGAGCTGCCAGAGACATCAAGTTCCCATTTCCTGCTTTCAAAAGGCCTTTCACCATTTTGTCATTAAAGAAGCATGTTTATTATTCTGATAACGTTCTTTCAGTGAAGAAGTAAACAAGGGCTGTTGTCTGCTTTAAACCTGAAGTACTGTGGAAAGCTCATAGGAAAACTGTTAGAACTGATTTTTTCCTTTTTTTATTTTTTGGAGGGTGTGGATGGTGGTTCTTCATACAGCACGACACATCCCTCTTCAGTATGGCATCTCCATGGAAAACATGTTATCTTTTTCTTTTTTTGCCCCTTACCTGTGGAGGGCTCCCTTTTGTTTTAAACATCTCTGCTCTTTGTTATCTCTTTTTAAAAATAGTATTTTAAGTGTATTCATCTGTAAGATAACTCTCCTGTATGAATCGTTCTGGACTCTAAGTACTTTTCTCAGTAGTCTGAAATCTAATAAGGTTCCCGAAACATCAGTGAAATATCTTGAATCATTGTAATACACTTTGTTTTTTTTTCCTCTTGAGAAATGATCTTATGATAAAGGTCCTGAACAAGGTCTGGAGAGACACATTCAACACATGGCTCTACCATAGGCTCTTTCCATAGCAGTGGCCACTTAACCACTTCTCTGATTTGCGCCAACAATTCCTCATGTCATTGAGTTATTGTGGTGATAAATGATGCACATCATTTTAGGAAGCAATGGGATTCTATACGAACAAAAGCCAAATAAGCACTTGATCTGGTGTTTCCCTTTTTTTTCCTTTCTTCTTTGTGAACTTTGTCATTAGTTCTTTATGGCCTTTTCCATTAACAAATTCTGTCTGCAGAAAGGATCAGAGTCTTTCTTGCAGTTACTGAGCACTGGTACTGGTCTGATGATGGAGAGCTCTTGGAGTGATTTGATCCAGGTGTAAAAGGAGAGTGGAAGGTAAGGTGCTTGTTATCCTAGCTAACCTCCAGGCAAAGGTAAACTCTAGGTAAATTCTGCCCCTTTTCTAAACTCAGGAGGAGAGAGTGGTTTGTTTAGGATATGGGGTGTAGTCGTGGCGTCTGGCTGGGCTGGGGCTGGTGTCAGTGGGTGGGATTGGTATGGGGTGATGTGGGGTGGTGCAGCATGGGCTGGTTTAGTTCCATGAACTTAGTGCCTGAGATAAGAGCAACCTGATCTAGTACTCGATCTGGAGGTTGGTGGCCCTGCGTGTGGCACAGGGGTTGGAACTTGATGATCCTTGGGGTCCCTTCCAACCCAAGCCATTCTATGATTCTATGAAGAGCAAGCCTAAGTGAAGAAGAGGGAAAAAATCATAGTAGATTTATGCTGGGAGAATTTTCCCTGTATGGAATAGCAGTTCTAGTGTACAAATGACTTTTTTTCTGAAGATCTACATGATATATCAACAAATTCTTCTCAATTTTTGTTCATAGGCAAACTTCATTGAATTGAAAAGTTGTCAAACTTTCCCTCATCTTACAAAGCCATGATGAAATTCTGAGAACAGAAGTGTATTTAATGAGTGACATCTGTCTCATTCACTGCATCTGCCATCTCTACAGAAGTAATTGCCTTGTTTATCCGAATAAAATGTTTCGTTCTCGTGTCTGATATATCAGTGGCATCCTGCATAGCATATGTTACAGATTAACATAGTCAATGTTAAAAGCTTTCATAATCCCTGCAAGAAGTACAGTAGCCATTCTGCTATGTAAGCATGGAATGAGTTGATTTAAAAAGAAATCATTGCAAAACTTCTCAGAGCTTTGTGTATATGTGAAATCCATTTTCATGTAAAAAACAAATGTATGAGTATGAAATGAAATGACAGCAGTCTTTCTTGTGAGACTCAGCATGTGCAAGAATAATAATTTTCCCCTTTGAGATTGGAGGGAATGCTCCTGAAGAGTGGATCGTGAGGTGAAGTCACCTGGAAATAAGGCAGACAAGGGCACTTCTGGCACAGATAAGTGCCTCTGACTGTAATACAGAGGGTTCAATGCCTTATTTCAGAGTAGGCTTGTTTATAGCAGGGGCTGGATTTAAAGGACTGGTATGATTAGCCAGGAATGCAGCAATGCCTGTGTGCCAGAACTCTGTTCAGTGAATAAAGGTCTTGTGGAGATGGATGTATCTCCCAAAAGAGCTTCCCTTTTTGGTTAGTGGGAGATGAGAATTTCCTGCACTGTCGATGCATTTCTACTCAATTTCTGGCTCCTTCTTTCCCACATCTATAAAAACTAAGACTTTCTTTTATCCAAATATTGCTCATTGTAGCTGCCCCTTTCTGCTCCACCAGCACTTTACATTCTGAGGATTCCTCTTGACTGTTCAGAACAATCGGGGCATTATTAATTGCTTCAGTTGGCCAAAAAAGTGAAACTGCACTGAAAAGATGCTGACCTCATAAGACCCACGCTTTTTTTTTTTCCTGAACCTTTTGGTGCAAAGAGGGATAATAAGAGGGTATTTTTCATAATCTTTTCTCCATTCTGACTACCTACCAAAATTTCTACTTATTTCTGGTCATTATCTCCATTTTTTTTCTTTCTTTTTCTTCAATACACAAGGGGAGTATAATGCTAGTGCCATCTAAATCCATGTTAAACATCTTGTGTTCTTTGTATGAATTCTGACTGCTGCTGACAGTCTGGGTGTGAAAGTGTGTTTGTGTACTCCTAGTAATGTCCATATGTCTTGCTGGTTTGGCTGAGGGCGTGCCAGTTGGGGATATTTTCACCAAAATGACTACTTTTACCTCAGAGATACCAAATACTTCCAGAAGAATAATTACTACCTGTTCAGAAACAAATTGCTCAATTTTACTTCCTGCTTCAGAAATCTCTCCCCCAGTATCTGGCAAATTTTAAAACTTGTAAGAATGATATTTCAACACATTCTCACAATACTATTGTTCTGAGTAATTTTGCTAATCAGCAAGGATCAGATGACTGAATCATACCGGTGTTAGAAAATATCCCTCTTCATTTCCTGCTCTGTATTCTAGTATTTGGCCATTTTTAAACTCACCAGTGTATGTTAAATGTTGGGAAGTGGACCACTTCTGTGAGCTTCCCTGCTCTTATTTTCCACTGACCTTTGTTCTCTTGGTGAAAACCAGGATATGCAGTTTCATAGGGGTACAAAATTCTCTAAAGAAGGAGGTCAAGGTAAAGTGGGAAACAATTGTATTGAAACAAACAGCCAGAGGAATCCAATATGGAGCACAACTTGTATGTCAGCAAGCTTGTCTGAAAAATGTTTTGGTACTTATCAGAAACAGGATATTTTGGCAGAGGCAGAACTTCAGAGGAAGGGAAGGAGGGAAATAACAAAGTTTGAGTGAAACTAGTCATGGAGAGGTGCATGTGATTACTTTATTGCTCTGCTGTTGAGTTTCAGCACAGTCCTAGTATGGTAGACTCAGTCCAAATACAAAATAAACTGTATCTGCTAGCTTCAGGCTTCCTCAGAGCCTGCTGGGGAAAATAGCCCAATTTCAGTATGATGAAAAGATCTGACTTCTCTTTTGCCTCCTTTGATGACCTTAGGTTAATGACTTGTCCCAATGGGCCTTGGTCTTATGTTGTGAGTCATGTATCTACAGGTGCATGGCTCAAAGCAATTTTTCCAGACGACTTCACTTTGTGATCTGTTTTATTTGGTGACCAACAATTCTAGACTGAATCTGAGAGCTTTTGTCAGGACTATTATTTCTGTGGAGGGTTTAAATTTCAACAAGTCAGCATTTCCTAACAGGAAATACATATACATTTATAAATATTTAATTTTTTTTTTTTTGAGAAAACTCCCAGCTGGTACTACTCAGATCATAGTATCTGGCATCTCTCTGAAATGAAAACAGATGGAAACTTTTAGAACACTTCATCCTACTCTTCTTGTCTCTAATCACTTGCCTTCAGGAGATGGGACTTTGAAAAGCATTAAGTCTGCTATCACGGGAAAGAAAATGTGAAAACTGGCATCACTGAGTGAGATGCAGTCTTTATAGCTCCTGAAGTTTCTTCTACTTGGCCAGTGCTTATAAGTTTGCAGTCAAGATGTTAAACTGGAGGCTGTTGTGATTCTCATATCGCTAAACTGGGAACAGTTACAGTGCCACTTCTGCTGTACTTGTCACTTATGTTCTTCCAACTTTTTTTCCTTTTCTGGTAAGGTTCTCCCTTTTGCTTCCTCTCTTGAGGAGGCTACAGACTTTAAATATGACTACTATGCATGTATTAAAGAAGAACAGAATGGAAGGCAGTCTACACCTTCGTGTCTCTGTTTCCCACTCAAAAGAAAAGATGCTGTACTGACCACATTTTGGAGTTCTTAAAAGGAGCCTGTTACCATATGAGTCTTAACACAATAGAGATGACGTATCCTGGACTTAGAACTCTTGAAAGACCTACTGTGATGTTAGTTTTAGATTATGCATGGCTGTTTGGTGCAATAGGAGTCAGTGAAAGGATGGGAGAATTTTGCTTTCTACTTTGGTCTCTTATTGGAGTAGACTCCTAGAGTAGAATTGTTTCCTGGAAAACTTGTGTTGATATGGGTCTGAGTTCTCTAGGTGATAGCCTTCCTCACTTCTTGGTCATCTCTAATCTAGAAGCGCTAATACAAAGAAAATATTACATCTGGAATAGATACACACTGAGAAAAAGTCATAATGGATCAGGATAAAGGCCTATCCAGCCACCTACTCTCTTGATCAATGACCAGTAGCAGTTGCTTTAGGAAATTTTTAATAAGGCAAGTGTAGAGTGAAAACTCCACTGCTACCTTCTCCTGGCTCCAGTAGCTGGGTGCTTGCAACTTCCAGAGCTACCTGGAACTGCTTGGAGAAGGTATCTTTGTCTTAAAAACTCGTCTTGAACTTTTCTTCCATAGATTCATCAAAAGTATTCTCAAATCCAGCCAAAGCATCAATGGTTTTCATCTTATTGAGATTTTGGTTTACATAGACTTTGTGAAGATACATCTCCTTTTGTTCTCTTTGAAGCTGCTTTTTTTTTTGTGCTAATGTCTAGCTAATTTCTTCTGCTCATTCAAAATCCACCTGCTCAGGGCTATAAGGCCTGAGCAATTCAGAACTGCTAAGCCTTGACTGCCATGTTTTCCGATCATTTATATATAGGGAGGCACAAACTGTAGAGACACCCACCTGGGTACCTCTTTCCACTGAAGAAACCTGCTTATTTTCATACACCTCCCCCCACGAAATTGAGTGTGATGACTTTCACTCTTATCCTAGGACTTTTTAGTTTCTAGAGTCTTTGGTGAGTGATACTGGTGTTGATGACACTACCTGTTCACGTTTTTTGTTGTTCTTGTTTTGTTTGTTTTGTTTTGTTTTCACCCTGATGAGGATAATGCATTTTGTGATCCATTTCTGAGTGATGGTATTGACAAGGCAGGCTGTGCTGTGCTGAGCTTTTCTCTGCACCCTGAGTAGCTCTCCAGTGCTCAGCCAGAATCTTGACAAAGGCCTTTATGCCACACCTGAAGGTGTGCAACTTCATGCATTTAAAACAGCACTCTGATGGGATACAGTATCATCCTCACATCCTTTTGGACACTGAAGTGACCCTTCTTTCCATCCCTTGTTCCCTTCCAACTCCACAATACACCAACCACTTTTATGGGAAGACCACAAATTGCCAGGACAGCAACTGCTGTGAAAGTCAATGTGTTAACCTACTGTAGAGGTTGCATGAACGTAAGTGACCCTGAATCACTTGGAATTGTCCTAAGGTCTTCACTTCCTTTAAACTGTGCAAAAAACAGCACAGCGGCATGGGTGAGTTGCTCTCTTGAAGAATCCCTTGCAACTGTTCTACAGAATCAAACCTGCCTTCAGTTCTCCAGGCATGGACCAGGTGGACATGGAGAGTGCTTCAAGAGATGATGGTGTCTATACATCTGCTCACAGGGCTCTTTATTTTTCAGTCACTGAAGAGTCAATATGATTTATTTCCAGAAGAGTTCTAAAAGCAGAGCTTCAATGCATTTTGATGAACTTTACTTTTCAATGTACTGCATGTTGTACTGTCTGTGAGCTAGTTGTGCAAGAAACTCTTAATCCAGTCCAAAAAAAAAAAAAAAAAAAAAAGAAAAAAAACATGAAGAAGGAGGAAAAAGGGAGTTCTTTCTTACAATGGCATTGCTGCTGAAATAAATAGTTGTTGAACTCTATACATACCTGGTAGCGCTGTTTCTTGGCATGTTTTTGTTCAACAGTGTGTCTTCATAAATGCTGTGGTATGGATTTGAATTACATGTCCCGAACAATAACATTCTTGTCTTTAAACTGAGTCCTGTGTAAATTAAAAAAAAAAAAAAAGCAACAACCTGTCAATTCACGGTACAATGTATTTTCATAACAGCAGGAACTAAATTAAGGAATAAATTCAAGCTTCAAAGTTTGTGATCCTCTAAAACCCCTCTCTTCCAGGCTTCTCAGCCAGTTCTCCCTGAAAGCTGGGCTGGGGTCTCCTTGTGCTGCTGTATATGGGGAAGAAAAGAGCAGCTCCAGACTGATGCTAGCACATAAGTGAGGAGAAAGAAGGGCCAAGATTCAGTCCTTCAGGTTCAGAGGTCTTGACTTCATTTCTCCTTGGTTTTTAGCTCTGCACACCATTGGAAGCATCTCTATCTAAAAATTCTAAGCAAAATAAAGCTCAGTATATGGAAATCTATTTTTACACAAAAATCTGGCATACAGAGGTTCTTTCCTTTGACAGAACTACTTCTGTGAGGCTTCCCACATACAATATTTAAGAGATTAAGCAGACCAACATGCCAGGTCATCATCATTTCCTTTCTGGGCTCAGAGTTGCTGCAGCCTTAATACAGTTTGATTTTTTCCAAGAAGAAGCAAGGGTTTTTGTGGATGTTTACCTATGGTACTCATAGAGCAATTACTTACAGCTGGGCAGCTCAGTCCTTGTGAACAATCTCTTCTTTGCCAAGAGATTTTGTTTAGAAAAGAAATTCTAATAGAGTTCTACTGAGCACAGATTACATCAGTGCTACAGCAAAACAGCATCTCTGACATTTGTATGTCATCTTTAAGATATTTCTTCAACAAATGCTGAGTTTAAATAAAGCAAAATCACAAACCCAAAGCATTAAAGCTTGTTGGGAAATAAGTGAATAGCAGATCACTGAAATGGTGATTCAATTCTCAAAAAGAGAAATCAAGCCTAGGAGCACTTTTCCCCCTAGGCTGGGGAAAATCACAAGAAGATTGTATCACTGAGAACAAGACTCACTTCTCTGGAATTTCTGCTCAGTGTATCAAGTCAAAGCTGTTTGTTAAAAAGAAAACCAAGCGCATGATGTGGAGCAACTCATCAGCTGGGGACAGATCTGATAAAACGCTCAAGACTGCACATTATGCATTGGTAACATCTTCCAGTCTTGCTGGCAGGAAAAGAAGAAGAGCATTAATTCTTATGTGTTTATGAATGTTTTGGCTGTTCAGAATTATTGATATGTCCCTTGAAACCATCTCTGATCATTTCCCATTGAGCACAGAGGCCTGTGGTGGTAAGCAGAGACCTGGCCTAGCTGCTGGACTTTCTCCTGCTGAACTCAGCATACGAGCTGTTCATAGCGGCAGCAGATGTTTCTGCTTTTTAAGGTCTGTGGGAACCTCACTTAACTTTTTTTTTTTTTTTTGCTTTTCCTTGTAGGAGCGAATGCCAATATAGCAGAGATCCAAAAATTTGACCTCAGCATTATGTTATTATTGGAAAGTGTTGTGACTGGATATCCTATTGTCCATTCTCAAGTAATAAGTCGATAGCTATTAATGCTGTATTTGCTTTTTCACGCATAGTTTCTGTGTTTGTTGTTTAGCTACTTCCTGGCAATAAATAGGGGAACACATAATCACTGGTGCCTCCAGTGCTAGGGGATCTGGGAGATTAATCTTGCTTTGAAAGCTCCTGGCAGGCAAAAAATATGTTTGCTAGTAACTGAAACAACACATTCCCTGCATCTTGTTAGTGCTGTAAGCAGCCACCTGGTAAATTACATTAAAGGGATTCATTCTGAGAGTCTTTGTAATGTGCACCTCTGTCCTGGATGCTCTGAGGCAGGTGTCTCAAAAACCTGAGGTATGTTAAACCTGAGAATAAACAAATATATTTGAATTAATATATGTAGCTTGTGTAGGGCTAAACTCTGAGCCTGATTTTGTTCCCTGTATATTAATAGCATCTACTTTGCCAAGGAGATCCTTGCTAGACAGGGGGATTTACTCTCAGGAAAAGGCTGTATGCTGTATTTCCACAGGTAATTTCTGAGTGTGAATCAACAGCCCTGACATCCAGCAGAAAGTCTTCAGAAGCATTCTTGGCAGCAGCTGATTGAGGGAGGTGCCTCTGTGCTGCAATCCCAACACTTCCAAGCAGTTGTGTCATTTGGCGTGTTTGAGTCCAAATGCCAATGTAGCTCTTGGTGCCAGCCTTCCAAGGAGATGATGTTGGTGCTTTCACCATTGATGCATGGTGTATGGTAATAGCTTAAGGGTATATGGCCTACATCCAGTGGAGTCACAAATTGGTCTTGAGATGAAATCTTTTCCTATTGGTGGGAAAGAAAAACAGAATCATCTAGGTTGGAAAACACCTTCAAGGTCACCACATCCAATCTGGCCTATTGAATCTCATCCCTAAATTATGTCTCTTAGTGGCTCTATGTTCTCATGCACGGGGCTTCCAGCTCTCTGACCAGCAATATTTCAAACAAATTGTATGTCTCAGTAGGCTGCCGGGGAAATGCATGCTCCTGTGGCTGTGCTAACTGTGTTAGGGTCTGCCAGCCCAAATGTAACATGTGGTGCTGGAGGGACATGATCAGTCATGGACAGCGCAAATCCCTCTGGCTTCCTGCTGTTGGTGTTCGTTTAGAGATACCTTAAGGATGAAAAGTAATGCCTATCTGTCAATGTCAGCTTTACAGAATTTTCCATGTGCTAGCCTGGTTCTGTGCAGTATGAGGGTATGATTGGCTTCTAGCACTCTCTGGACAGACCATGAGGTTGGCTTGTACTCCCTTGGCCCAGTAGTAACTACACACACTGCCATGCTTGTCTTGGTGATGGTGGGGTGTGACACAAGGCTGGCTGCTGGGACACTGGCTCTGAACCTGATTTCCTGATGATTCTTGTGCAGGATGATCATTCGTGTGCAGCTACCAGGTGGGATGCTGCATGCAGCTGGGCACACTGGGCAGCAGGGCACCTGCCTTGGGAAATGACACCATGGCCAAACCCTGGTCCTGCTCCGGTTCCCTACCCGGGGCTTTTCTTTGGCAAAGACTCAGAGGAAATCTCTCATGGGACATCTTCCAGTTAGATCTGTTCTTCTGCATGGAGTGAAATGCCACCACCTCCAGTGAGTCCAAAGGAGGGCTCTCTGCTCTCTACTCCCCAAAGATGCCACAACGTTGCACTGAATTTCAAAAGCTTCATGAGATTCAGATACCTCCTTTGTTCAGCAATTCCTCCCCATCATCATCTCATTTCTTCAAAAAACTAATAATAATAAAAGGTCTTTCATGCCTAGAATCACAGAACGGTTTGGGTTGGAAGGGATGTCTGAAGGTCACTCAGTTCCAACCCCTCCACCATGGGTAGGGACACCTCTCATGAGGCCTTGTTCTGTGTCCCTTCGATGGTCTCCATTTGAATCCCTGCCAGCTCTATTAGTCCCTCAGTTTTCAGCCCATCTAAGATAAATTAATGAGGCTAAGTTTAAGACAGGGCCCTGTTTAATGCATGAAAAGATCATAGTAAAAACAGTTTCTTTCGTGTGTCTCCCTCAAACCTGGCTTTCAGGGCATCTGCCACTAGAAGCCAGCACAAGACAAGAGGGTTCCCTGGCCTTTGCATTACGCTTCAAGCTGTTCATAATGCAACAGGAGTTTTGGTAGGGGTTTCATGTGATTTTATTTGTTTATTTTCCCAGAGATCCTGTAAATAGTTTTGTTATTTAGAAGTGGAAAAGAAATGTTGAATAAAAGGTGATGGTCATAAGGTCACAGCTGACATGAGTGAACATAGTGCTGGACACGAGTTCTGACATAATCGCGAGTGGGGGGGAGGGGCTTTCCAAAGTCATATTGAAGTAACAGCAGCAGAGAACATTGTCAAATACCTCTGATATGATAGACAATAGATACCTTTATTGTAACGCAGGTTTTAATACATTATATATTGTCTGCTAATGTTTTAGTTGTTCTGTTGGTGTAGCATCAAATATAGAGATTCCCGAAGTTCTTAAAACAATTAAAGCAATAAAGAAGTATACTGCACAAATCTTGTGATTTGCACAGTGTGGATGTGCATTGTTTACAATGATCATTATTACGTGTGTGACAGCAGAGACTGTCACCTGTGCATGCTGGAAAGGACTGAACAGGATGGCAGTATTGGAAACTGCTGTCACACTGAGACACTGAAGACCTATCACTGGTGGCTGGTTTTGTGGACAAGACATCTGTGCAAGTTGGCAGAAGAGAGATTTTGCCATCTGCCTTCTGATTGCTATATTTTAAATGGGGTATTATAAAGAATAGGAACTCAATTAAGTAGGTTTCGGAATGAACAGCTGCTCAGGCTGAAACTGGGATTTGGGGCAAGGAAGACATTCCTAATAAAGGCAGGGATGAGATTTACAGGAAAGAAGACTCCAGTCTCCCACTGACAAGTCTTTCTCTGGCTCACTGAATTTCAGTAGCTTGCATTTTTAATATTGATATGTCAACATTGCCTTAGCATATTTACATATGACATGTTTGGAAAATTCAGCTAAAATTTAGGGATACTTTCAGATGAAGCAAAACAGCAGTTTTCGATGCCCTCAGCTCAGCAAGGAAATAGTTGTGTGTTCATTGTTGGAAAGCAGCAGAAAGACCTTTGCCCTCCAGAAGACCCCATCCTCTCTCCCTACAATTTCCCTCTCCTACACTCAGTTTTGCTGTTGACTGCCATGTTGTGGGCACCAGGAGCAGACTGAGGACCTCATCCTTCTCAGAGCTGACTATCCTAAGCTCTCTAAAATCTATATCTAGGAGCGACTTTTCATAACCCAGCAGGATAAAGACATTCCTAACAATGATTGATAACTGCTTATATTACTTTTATGGATATAAAATACATGCAAATTTGTAAATTCACTAATTGCAATATGACGTCCTTTAGCCTTATCAACATTTGTTCCAGGTGAGACTCATTTATCTTTTTATTTAGTAAGTTAGTTAGTTAGTTAATCTCTTGACTTACACATCATTTTTTCAGAGCCAGCTGCCTACAAAAGTCGCTCTGTTTCTAGTGTGGTGCAAGTGTGATCGGTCATAAAAGCTGCTGTGCGTTTTGTAAGGATAGGCTAAGAAGGCAGAGCGCTTGACTTGTGACCTCCTGCAGAATTATGACAGCACAGTCCTCTGCTGTGTCACTGCAGCCTTCAAATGTTTCCTCTCTGCAACAGAATAAACATCAATGTACTTTACATTAGAGTACCTGGTGGTGATGTAGCACGTTAGATGCGGTAGTCCTGTTGTTCTCATGGGAAGTGCACTGCACAGCCTCCCAACACTGCTACATCCCTGCTCTGGCTGTCGGACGGATGCTGTTCCTGCTTCCCCAATTCCTTGTCCCGTGCTTGTAAAAGCCCTTCGTGCAATAGGCAGCCTAGTCTGTACCCAGTACTCAAGCACTCCATTGCAATATTAGTGTTTCTGACAACTGAGCTATTTTAGTTTTGCTTGACTTGACTGTTATGTGTGCGTATGTATGTGTACACGCACACAAGTATATAAATATGTGCACATATATGTATTTTTAGCTTGGACCTTTTAGTACATTCGTGTTGCAGAGTGAGGAACACTTAATTCCAATCAGAAAAGTTGATGCTCTAATGAAATATTATTTCTTCTTTCCTCTTTTATATTTAATTTACATTTTCTGATTGTAAATTCAAATTCTATTTCCAGTTATCTAGGTAAATGAAAGGTATTTTTCATGGCAAAAGTTTTATGCTCATAATTATTGTCAGCACATAATGATGTATTTATTTGTATCACCAACAAAATCCCCCGGGTTTCATTGGCATTGCCAGGAATAGCTTAGGATGCACTGCCATCTAATGGCTTTGCTAACAGCAGAGGAAACACAAGCACAAGCTTGCCTTATATGAGATTCAGAAGGAAAAATAAAAAGTTTATCTGTTACAATACAGCTACAATACAGAAAAATGTATTTAAATAATGCTGTTGAAGAAAATGCGTGCAGAGTTAGCTCCTTTATAAGTGATTGAAGAGTGACAGTCCTTCACATTCCTGCTCTACTGCAGGAGTCTGTAAGTACAAGAAAATACTTGTAGTTTATTGCCATGTAATTTGAAGAACTCTTGAGCCTATGCCATTAAACTTAATGGTGTTTCCTAAAACAGAGGTTCAAAATTCTCATTTTAGAGAGGTCTTCCTCTGGCTGTGGCTTGACCTCTTTTAGAGGCAAATGAACGCAGCCTGGACTGCAGCCAGAGCTTCTTTCTGAAAAGAGAATTCTTTCAGGACCATTGCTCCACGTGTGCTTTGCAACACAGCAGGAGTGTCAGTCAGCAAAAATGGGAAATGATTAACAGTGTGAAAGCTCATCTTCTTTTCCCTCTACATCCCAGCCCCGACTATTCTTCCATGATGCACACACCGCACATGTGCACATCCTATTTACATCCCGTTTCCCTCACTGGACCTACATTTGGCTCCTTTCAGCCTCCTGCTGCTCAGAGCCTGACCTGAGCCTTGCTCTGGGTGCTGCTGCAGCACTGCAAGAGCATCCAAGGGACGTGGGGACCCTTACATGCAGGCTGTGTATGAAGGGAGGCCTTGGCTCAGGAGGAGACCTACAGCAGTCCCGAAAGACTTTTCTCCAGCTTTGCACCATTGGAGGATGGCCCTGCTTTGAGCTGATCCCAAAATGATCACTGTTTATTAGATCACTTCGTGGGGGTCACGTAGCAGTGCAGCGCAGGGCTCAGCACGTGGCACAGTGCTACTGGCCATGTCGGGCTGCAAACTGTTTTGTAATCCGCTTCTGTTCCCCTCGATGGCCCCAGAAATAGCGAGGAATGTTGTTTTCTCCTTCCTGCTGAATTCTGCTAGTGGCAGTCTTGTGTGCACGTCTGATATGCCGAATGCACAAACTGAAGTTACTCCCAAAAAGCACTGTGTACTCCATCTGTGAGAGCTCACATCCCTGCTGGAATTGAGGGAGGTGGGAGGAGAAGATTATGCCTGCGCAAAAGTGCAGTAGTTACAGAAATAACCATATTTGAAATGGCCCAGCTGGGTAAAAGTTGTAGCTATGAGGTTAACTTGCATAATTCCCTTAAGATTTGAACAGTTAAATTTGTACTCAAGTTACGATGCGCAGTTAACGTATTTATTTATCTATTTTAAACAATGCTGTGATTAAGTTACTTATACATAATGATGGCTTCTGTGAGTGCAAATGAGTTGAATTAAAGGACTGGGACTCTCACAGGAATATGAAAATCACTCTGCCAGTGTCCAACAGAGTGCTTCCCCAGTGAAGGCTTTAGGCCACGACCAATCGGTGCTATGGATTTGTTCCCCTGGGGAAACAAAATCCCGTGCAGCTTTCAAAGAAGTGAGGGCTGGCAGTAGAAAAGTGACTCTGGAAATGTGCACAAGGAAGTTATATATAGTGAAGTTATACATAGTAAAGAAATCTACTCTCTGCCCTGCATTCGGGAAGGGTGCATGCAGAAGGGCTCTGCTCCAGAAGGGAAGATTTCCTTCTGCAAAGTGACCAGCGAGCAAGGAGTGCTGGCTGGAGTCTGTCAAAGTTTGCAGTGCTTCCAGAAAGAGGGAGCTGACACTTCTCAAGCATAGCTTCTTCCTACCAGCCTGCTTGTGTGAACACAGGGATGAGCCCGAGGACAAGGGCTTCTGGCGCATTGCGCATGCATTTCTTTATTTCCAGCTTCCACACGATAGTTGGGCAATGCTGGACTAGAATCACCCCTGATCCTAATTGTTTTGCACCCAAGGTCACTTGGGCTTAGGCCCCGCATACCCAACAGTCACAATGTTGTTCTAAGGGTGATTTATCCTCCAAAGCCCAAACGAGTTCTCTATGCCAGTGTCAGATGGCGTGCACACAACTGGGAAATTCAATTTTTCTCTCGGACACTTAAATTCCACAAGAGATGAAGCTCTGTTAAATCTCATGTGGCTTTGATCATTCTGAATGAAATGCCAGTTGCCAACAGGAGGTCAAAGGAAGTCATTTAAACTGATTGTTTGTAAGGAAGCTATCAGTTAGGGTTTAATGCGTTTGGCCCACGCTGAACTTTAAAATGGGATCTTAAATCGCTTTTAGGTTGGTCTTCCTCTGAGCTGACTCCAGTGAGCACAGTGCTGCTGGCCAAATATTGTAACTGTTTTGTAATTAGGTTTTTATTAAGCCTATCTGAAAATGCTTGTACAGTGTAACAGCAGTTAGTAAGATGATTCGCTGGGTCAGGAGGGAGAGCAATGCTTTTTGCAGGGTGATTTTTTCCAGAACAGAAGGGACAGGGAAAGGTGGGGGAAATGGCTTTTCTGTTCTCATCATAAAGAGACAAGGTAGCAGAAATGATTTTGGAAGGTGTAATTTTAGATAAAAAAAAATGTGGTCAGGTAGTAAATCTGCCCTTTTCAGAGCTTTGGTTTCTCATCTGTGGCTTGCTTTAGCATTGATTGATCTGAACTCAATCCTAATGTAACGCAATAGAGTTGGTAGTTCTGCATTTTCCTAACTGGGGATGTTGTTGCTCACTTGGTTATTTTTGCGTTGCTCTTCCTATCCAGTGGTATCTTTTCTGGGGCAACGGGAAAACCTCTACTGCAGCCATGTCTAGTGCTCCAGTTCACTCACAGCCTCTCTTGCTCAACAGGCCATGTATTATGGGAGTTGCGGAAAAGGCTCTTACCAGACCCAGAAGCTTTCTAAAGAAAGAGAACATAAAGAAAGCACACAGAAATCTGTGTTCAGCAAAAGCCATCACTTCTGCCTACAGTCCAAAATGCTCAGAAGCCAATGGTCTCTCCTGGACCAGTACGTAGCTGCTGGCTTTTACTGCGTTCTGTGTTCTGGCTTCTAACCTGCACTCAAGCAGAAATGTCAGCAATGGTATGAGCACCTGCTAAAGCCTGCAATAATCTTGTTTTGAGCTGACAAATCATCAGCAAGTTTTCCACTATGTTGGCATCCCAAGAACAGACCCAGCAGTTCTTGGCATGGATAATTCCTTTCCTAAAGCAGGTGGGCTAAAGCTAAGCCCACATCAGTGGGGTCTCTCTGTGCATCTCTCAGAAAGAAATTTGTTCATTCAGCACATCCATCTACGCACCTTGTCTTGACGAAGTTCTTGTTGTCTGAGCTACCTGTGCAGTGTGCCTTGTTCCCAGAGCCCCTGGAGCAGGCTCTTCATCTCTTTTTCACCTCTCCCTCCTTTCCACTACATTTATATTCGGGAATGCTTCTTAAGCACGGTGCAAATCCATGTATGATGAAATTAAGTTGTTGGCTCTTTCTCAGCTCCTTATTTCTGGAAGCTGGTTCTTCACAGTGGTGCATTAATGGGGCAGATCAATAATGATGTACGAGTGAGAGGAAAAGATGAGGCTAATTTCTACAAAACCTGGAATGCCTTGGGTGTCAGAGAGGCACTGTGGGAAAGGCCATGCGATTTTGTCATCAGTGTTTTTCTGAAGCAGAGCCAGCCACGTCTCACAGCCAGAAAGCAAGCTGGGTCAGAAAGTTGGCAGAGCTTTTGGTTCAGTTTCGGTCTTTGTCTGAAATGAAGGGGCTGTGAGCACTGCTGAAGGCAGAGCTCTCCTTGAGGACTGTAGTGGTTTATAATAGAGGTCAGGGGAGAGGCTTGGGTGGAAAGCAGGGCTGCTGGATTGTGCTGGTTCAGACTACACTGTGAGGAGAAGGAGGCTGTTCCCATCTCTGCCTCCCAGCTGCAACCAACTGCTTTGGAGCAGAGGAGATGATTTCCAACCCAGCAGTGCCTTCACCAAGGGGCTGCAAAGCAGCATTCTGAACCAGCCCAAGCTGACATGGGGTTCCCCTGTTTATCCACCTACACACCAGGGAAGATGCTGCTGGCAGCCAGTTGGCTAAACGGGCAAAGGGAGAGGTGACTTGCCACGTGTGAAAGTTTCTGCCGCCGTCTCATGGGAGCAGGCAGAGTGCTGGGAGGATGTGCCAGCATCTTGGAGTTGTGGAGGAACAACAAATTCATCCATGCTGTGTTCAGTTCTAATTTATTGCTTTTGTCTGTGTTTCCAGTTTTCTGTTTGTTGGGGTGAGAGAAAAGTCTTTGAAGAGAGATATATTTCCCTCTTCATATGTGCCTCATTGCCCTTGTCGATGCTGAACACAATGAGCAGTTTCCCTTGCCTTTGTGTCCAGTTGGGTCTGTGCCTTTCATCCTCTCACAGAAATTTTGTTGTGCATTCGTTGTTGTGGATTCATTGCAGTTCCCTTCGTCTGCTATGGGTCTGCCCTCTGTAGTTCCATTGGACCTGTGCATCCTGGGTATCTGCACAGATCCAGATACCTTGAACAAAAGGTTTCTGGGTGACACTTCCCTGTAATCTACTCACAAATGATCACTGAAAAACTACACTTCTTCCCTGCAAAGTTGTCTGGTTGTGGGAGGATTGCTTTTCAAGAAAACAGTTAAGCTGTTATATGTACTACATATCATTACATGGTTCAACATACTGTTTGGAAGTTCTTCATTTTTTGCCTTACTCCTCCCTCCAACCTGCTTGGCCTGGCCGTGGCTACCAGGGTCTCCCTGCTGTGATGTCCACTGGACCCATAGCCATGTAGCATGCATCTCCATCAGGCCTCCAGCAGGCAGCTGGTACTACTGAAAATGATAATCTCCTGCTTCTCCCTTCTCCTGCTTGCTCATGGCTTGGTTCAGATTCTTAATTTTTCAGAGCAACACAACCTTGGTGTGTTTTTCTCAAATGAGTAAAACTGGAAGTTGAACATTTCCGGCTTATGGCACTTTTTCCATCTTCTCCTCATTGTCTGACACAGAAATGCTGAATGAGAAAAATGTTATTAAATGATATTATTGCTTATGAGTTGTTATCTTGCTGCACTAATGATGGCTCTTTTGTATGAGATACATAGGTATTACTGAGTCACCCTCACAACCAACCACTATCTGGTTTTTGAGCCAAACCTACTCAAGGTGCTGGCTTGCCATTTGTGTCCTACGATAGGAATGATACTGAGTGCCAAGGATGGGAATGGGACAACTCCTTTGGAACTGCATTGCTTAAGCTCTTCGAGAGGATATTTTCTGTCTGAGGCTTTCTGGCTTTGTGCTTTGTCACTTGCCTTAGTGTGGCACTTCTCATTCAGATTGACAACCTGACTTCACCGTCCACATGTAAGAAGTCCTACCTATCTCCAAGCAGTTGTGCTAGGACTACAGCAGTGTGGCTTTTACTCTTGCTATGCAAACCTGATGCTTGTTTTCCCCAATGGCTGTGGATGATTCGGACAACTGGCCAGAGAAAGGGGAGGAATGTGCCTGGACCAACCACAAACAGCGTAAGTATAACTGAAGGCATGAACACTCTCTTAAGGTATTTATCTCATGGAAATTTAAATGAATGGAAAAATATCTTGCCAATTTGGAGCTTTCGCTACAGAGAAACGCACAGCCGTGGCTGCTCACGACACACGCTTTCAGCCACTTAAAATAACTCAGATTTGACAGCCTGTGGCACACCCACTTAAAAGCCAACCAAATGCTCCTTTGGTAGGTGTGTGAATAGTAGTATTGCCATTGACTTCAGTTAAGGCAGAAACAAGCCCTGGTGTTTGTCACCTTGTGAGTAACACAATTCAACAATCGTGTGTTGAATGTTCCAGAAATCTATCCAAAGTGGTAGACCAAAACTCAGAGCAGTGATGGCATGGGTGCCATGTGGCCACAGCTTGTCACCTCCTCACATAGGCTCACCACACAGCAGAGTGACACATCTCAAATGAAAATTCCTGATAGGGACAACCTGGAATGTGCAGCACAGGGATTACAGCTGGGCAATGAGGCTAGACAGCTGTGCATGTAATTCTTCACTAGAGCGCGTGTTTTCGAAGTGGAGGGACTTGCAGTGTCAGGAAAGGCATCCTTGCCACTCCATATTTCATTTGTGAAGGGCTAACTGGAGCTTTGGCAGCATTTGGATGTTAGATGCACCACGAGCTTTGTCAGCACAAGCTAGGGTTGGGCAGGCTGTCTGAGTTACTTTACTGAGATTGAGAAAGGCTGTAGTATATCAGGAGCAACCAAAGAATAAACATATACGAACCAGCTCATTGCACTATTAATGATTACCCATCCTTCATTACGGTTGCATAGCTTGCATATCTAACCGTTAGCTAATGAACACGCTCACTTCTGTCCAGGCTGAGCTGCAAATGGGAGAAGGCGCAGCTCTGGTTTTACATTAACCATGTGTGCTGTGGGGTGGCTGCAGGGCTGCAGGACCCAGCTCCAGAGTGGGGCTGTAGGCTGGAGGAGGCAGTGGTGCCAGCCAAGACATGGGCAGGAGCACAGTGGGGAGGGAGGAGTAAGGGATGTGTGGGAGGAAAAAGGCTTGCAGGAGAAAGCAGCAAGCCTGGGAACAAATGGCTTGGAGGCCAGGGTTGTCTTGCACAAACAACACACCTAAGCGGAGTTAGGAGGCTTTGGTGGCTGACAAGAGGTGTTGGATGAACACTCTGGCCATTTCTTCTCTGGGGGAGGCAGCTGGCCAGTGACTGGGCTGCCTTCAGCTGATGGATGTTCTCAAATCTGGGACAGACACTGAATAAACAGAGCAGCGCTCCCGAGCTGCTGCTTGGCTGCCCTTTGGCTTTGGGCTGAGACCCGAAGGAGGACCTGGAGGGATCCCACACCTGAAGGGGCCACGCTGCTGCCTCACTCGGCTGGTTCTGTGCCTGCTCTCACCACGTCCAACAGCCGTTGTGCTTGTACGGGCTGCCAGGCTTGGAAACAGCTTCTCCCAAGTGCAATATTTCATACACGTTTTTGTAATTCATCGAGCCTCCCTTTGCTCTCGTGGCAACTAGCCACCTGCATGTGTTTAGTCCAAAAATAAGTGTTGTAGATTATAAATAGCTCCTGAACACAGTGGGAATGTATTCTAAGGAAACAGTTGGATGTGGTGCCTGGAGGAAGGAAAGGAGAGGCAGCTTGGTCCAGCGAAGTGCCAAGGTACGCATGGCTGGCTTCTCCTGCTCAGAAGAAACGGGCTGCTGTCAGGACTGTTCCCATGTTTGCACTTTTTTCTGAATGTAACTTTTCAGGCAGCTGACTTAACTTTGGTAAGGGACAGCTGAAGAGAACCATAGCAGAAAAACATCTCAGTTTCTGTAGTATTTCTGTAGTATTTCTCTCCTGTTTGACAAATCAGGGGAAATAAAATTTGACAGATATTCTTCTCTGTTTGTCCTTGTTTTTTTGGCATAGATTTGACACAGACCTGGAAAAGCTATTACTTTGATACATAGCAAGAGGAAATTAGAGTTTGCTGGCTGCAAAGGCCCATTTGGAATTAGAAGAACAAAGTAACTCAACTCTCCAGTGTTTTGATCCTTCCAGAGCTCTGCTGGAGATGCTGATCAGTGAGAACTTGAGTACAGCTGATGGACTTACTTTTCCTGCACAAATATTGCTGTTATCACAGGGTCTGAAGATCTGAAAGGCCTCACTCGCACCATCCTGAAGATGCCTGGAGGATGCTTAGTGTTGATCACCAGGCACCAGGAAGCATATACCTGGACCCAGAGCTCTCCATTCTGGGGCTGCACAAAGACCTGCACCCCATGCACTCAGTGGTGCTGATGAGATCCTTGGATGGAAGGGAGGAATGATTTGCACTCATTTCATGGTGGTCAGGAATCACCCAAGCTGTGGATGGTGTCACTGGAAACTTGTGGAGAACAGCAGGACTGCTGCAGGTCTCCATGTCCAAGGAGCTGCAGATGGAAGGACGATGTCTGTTTTCAACTTGCAGTTGAGTTGTTCCCAGTGCAAACGCCCACGAAAGGCAGTACAGCAGGGCATTGCAAGCAGGCTCAGGGGCAGGGGCAAGCCCTTCACAGCTGCTGCTAACCTGCTGCAGACTCTTGCTGTGTCCCCTTTGCACGATGAGTAGTAAAGGTCAGACAGGAGATCATGAGTTTTAAATTACCTGTGACCGAGGCTTCCAAGGGATGAGGCTGCTTGATGAAGCTTGGGGTGTAGGACAGCTGTTCAAGATGAGTTGGCTTTAGCTTCCTGACTTGCATGCAAATTCATTTTCCTTCCTTGCAGGATTTTCCCTTGAAAAGAGTTTAATAACCTGCCCTTCAGCTATAGCTCTTCCTACATGTAAGTAGTGACTTAGAGTCCTCGTTAATCACGTTGGCTGACATTGTCTTTAAACTTCTGACAGGGAAAATGCTGTTACTCTGCAGCCTCTGCCAACTAAGGTGCTGTGAGGCCGTCAGCAGCATTTCAGCTCACTCTGTCTTGGCCTCTGATAACTTCACACCCCACTTATCACTTTCCCAGAAGGGGAAATAGGAATGGGAGATGCATTATACTGCTGTGCTTGTCTTAGGGCAAATATTCTCTCCAACATATGTCTCTAATGATGCTGGAGTAGCCCAGCATAAGGTGGGCTGCATATCTTTCCTGCAGTTAATTAATATACTACAGTATTGTATTAATTGTATTGCAGAGCCAGGAGATTGGGGTGATAATTACAGTTACTCTCCATGAACTGAATGCTGAAAGCTAACATTGAATTCTTGCATATCCAAATGACCCTTCTGGTCCTTCCTGTCCTGAGAGTCTACTCTTTGTAACATTGCCTCAGTTAATGTAGGTTCTGTGATCAGGTGTAAACCAATGCCTGTAAACTAATGTGTTCTGATACTGGTGCCATCAGTGCTGGTGGTGATGCCAGACTGGCCAAGAGGTTGCTAAACAGAATCACAGAATTATTAAGGTTGGAAAAGACCTCCAAGATCACCAAGTCCACCCCCAACCCATCCCCACCATAGCTCCTGCCTACAGTATATTAGAGTTGCTTAGAACTTATGGGCTCTGTGAGCTTTTGGAAGGGAAATTCGTTGAGGATTCCCAGCTATGTAGAAAGGAAGACCCTGAGTCGAAGATGGCCATACATGTTTATCATCTGTGCTTACAAATTATCTTATGGTCACTGTGAAACACAGAATAGGGGACTAGGAATGCTTCTGGTTTGAGCTAGCACAGCCACTCTTACAAGTTCCTATCACATCTTTGGACTGCAATGTAGATGCATTTGTAGTGGGAGCATGACTGTGGGTTTTGTCTCCAGAAATGCCTTTCTTATTCCTTTAATCTAAAAGCTGCTAAAAAGTTGTATAATTGGTACAGATGACAATGGAGTAGAAGCCAGATGGCACAAGGTGTTTGTGTAAGGACATAAGGAATTAGTGAGCTGAGCTTTTCAAGTTGTTCTGACAAGGTGTAAGACATGCAGGAGATCAAGATCTACTGCATGTAGTTATTAAAGGACCTGAAAAGGGATAAATATGAAAAGGAGCATTTCAAATGTGTTGGTGTGAAGCACCCTCAATTTCTTGCTGAGGACCAATTTATCTTTTATGATAGACACAGATTAGGACACTCACAATCTGAAGTCAAACCAGATGTAAATTGCTTGTTTTGGAGTAAGAGATCCTTCTCGATGCAAAATTTTGTGTTTGTCTTAACAAATAACACTTCACTATATGGACGTCTGTCTGTGGGTTTTCCTTGTTTCTGACAGGAAAATTCTTTCCCGACGTACTCTGTTTTCTTTCTGCCTGTGCTCAAGAAACTTTGGAGTCTCTCACATGCATCATTGATCATTGGAAATCGGCACTTTGCAAGATCAGAATTTTTTTGTCACTGATTTTCTTTCCTGCAATTGTCCCATGCCACTCCTTTTTAATTTCTAATCTTTGATCTGCCTCTGCAGGGAACTCAGAAACAGCACAGTTGCTCTTGAAACAGACACAAAAAATTGAAATATTTTCTTGCATTTTTCATATAGACACCAGCAGAATTACACAGTGTTCACCACTGATCATGGAGGGTGGCCAGAGATTAATTTTTCTGAAATGAGTGTGCTAGACCCTATTTCTGAGTAATTTATAGTTGATTTGTTAGAGTGGTCAATCCTCACGAAAAACAGTCTTTTATCTCTGACACAACCAGCATGGCTCTAATAGGAAGGGACTCTTCAACTGAGACAGTTTAAAAACACTTGCCTTTTGACCCCTTTCTTTGAGATGTGATTGAATGTGTGGAGTGTTTTTGCAAGGAGTGCAGAATAAATAAGCAGCGAGTGAGCTGTCACAAGCTGCAGAGTGAAGGTCGTATTCTTCTTTTTTTCACTTGTGTTTTGCCAGATTAACTTCAATGGAAGGGGTGGCTGGGCTGAGCTTAGGCTGTTTCTGTGACGAGTTACATGTGCTGCACCAAAGGCTGGAGGGAAATTCCACTAAAAGCTGCCTCATTTAGGAGGAAATTGGGGAAAATACATATCAGTACTAATAAGGTGGAAGAAACAGCATGGGGGAGATGGAAATAATGGTATATGACGGAGCACTGGAACAGGCTGCCCAGGGAAGTTGTGACATCTCCTTCCCTGGAGATATTCAAGATCCATCTGGGTGCCTACCTGTGTGACCTGCTGTAGGGAGCTGCTTTGGCAGACTTGATGGTCTCCAGATCTCCCTTTCAATCCCTACAATTCTGCAATTCTGTGATTTGCCTGTTGGTAAGCAGCATGCAAGCATCCTGCCGGTAGGCTTAGAGGCCAGGATCAGGCTGTGTGAATGCCCAGAGCGTGTCCCAGCCCTTCCAAGGAGGGCAGGAGCTGTTAGCACCAGAGGAAGGGAGGAGAGGCTGCTTTCAGCCTGTGGCATACCTCTACGTCTCTCAAACCTCCCATCCAAAGGGTTTGAAAGCTCCGGGACTTCCACCCAGTGTTAATGCATCTGTCACTGCAGAGTGCCCGGGGCTCCGCAGGATCTCGAGCCAAGGAAAACACAGCTGAGGGAGATGCCCCAGCGGGGGCATGTGTGTGACATCTCCGGGCTGTGTTTGCTTTGGCACGAGCTCCAAGGATTGCCGTCAGGGCTGCTTGGCTCCCTGGTGCCTCGCAGACCTTAGGCAACCTCTCTCCATACCTTTCACTCCGCATTACCTTAAAGCAGTGCTGGGCTGTGTACAGTGGCTCTTCCACAGGTACCACCACACACACCTGGGCTGCACGGGTCTGCGTGAAGCTGCAGTTGCCAACTGGCTTCAGAGAGCATGTTAATTCTGCCTCCTTTGCAGGGATTTGCAAGCTGCAGAAGATTCTGTGCTGCAGGGAGAAGGCCGTGGTGGGCATGGACCCTGCTGTGACTTGCTGCAGAGGAGACCGTCACAGGGCAATTGCCATTACACAGCACTTGTAGAAGGTAAAGAAACGAGCATGCAGTGTGTAGCACTCCTCTAAGAAAACTGCATCAAAAACAAGTAGGAAACTGCAGTATGTGTTTTATGGGGTGAGATACCTGTTTTTGTATGCAACAGGAATATTTTCCATTTTTAAATGTGTTTTTTTTTTTAATATTTCAGTACTATGATCAGGGTCAAATATTGCCCCTCAAATACATACCTTAGACTTTACACAGCCTGTCCAAAGGTGGGAGAGAAGAGATTAGGTCATTTCGCAGACAGTGTGCTGAGGTTCAGAGATTAGGGTCCGCATGCTTAAAGATATTTAGGCTGTGGAAGGTCCAGGCCGACGTCATTTACCCAAGGTCATAATGAAATTGAGGCAGAGAAGTAAGTGAAGGCATTTGCTCCACCACTTTGCTTTCTTGCATGTATGCACGGAAATTACATATGTGCATGTGTGTGAGCATGTTGAAAGCACGTTTTTGGATGGTCACTTCATCCAACCTCTTCTGATGTCTTCCATACATGTGGCTTGGTGCCTTACTCATTGGAACGTCTTTCCCAGCATTTGCAAACCATTGGCTGAAACACATACGTCTTTGTTCTTTTTTGCAGTACTCTATATTCCAAAATTAAGTTTGTCAATTACCCATATGTAATTAAAAAAAAAAAAGAAGATAAACCTTTTAATTGTAGATTTTCAGTTAGCACAGATCTCTCACTGGGGCATCCTCTGGTTCAAGCCTTCATGCACTTTTCTGTGCGCAGTTTCCAAAGGCAACCCTCACCTTGCTGGGGATCCAGTGTGGTGTGTGTCTGTGTTAGATTCTGTTTTGGTTGCATTAACATGCAACAATCTTGAATGCTCCACTTCCTTTGTAACCAAAGGCAAAGTCACCCTCTGTGCTGCTACCATGATATGAAAACAAAAGAATGAGCATGCAAACTTTAGTTTAATTTTGTATCATCAGATCTGATAGCCAAACTGCTCTGTTTCTTCTGTGCACACATGGGAATTGTGAGGGGAGTTGTGTGTGTCTGGTTGACAGGCACCTCCTACATGATGGCTTGCTCAGTGACCTGAAGTCTTCCACACCATTGCTGCCATGGGATGAGCATCACTGAAGCAATTACTGCTTCAAATGGAAAACCTCATAAAGTTCAACACAGGGACCTTGTTCTAACTATTACAAAGGCTGGCTAGAGAGGAACTGTTTATCTTGCTGCCTGAGCACTCAGAGCGATGGCCCAAGCCTTGTCAAAGGAGCCAGGGCTGACAAGAAGCACATCCGCACCTCAGGGGCAGTTGGTGTCTGTTAGCCAGGATGCCATGAAAGATTTCACATTCTTCAGCTCTAATCTCTTATAACAAAATGGAATTCAAACCTAACCCCTGAGAAAATAAGTCTGCTCTGGTTAGTGTCATGTCAAGTCCCGTGTAGGCATCAGGGCTTGTTTTTGGTGGATTAGAGCTACAGTTTACCTACTTTCTGTTTGGAGAGCAGTGCTATCATTTTAGATGATATTTTCAAAAGGTGTTTATTTTTGCCACTAATCTAAGATGAGCCCTCTATTTATCTGTGAAATGGAGGAAGCAGTCTGGGGTAATTCCCTTCAGTAGCTATGATGCTCTCTGGAGGCAATGCCCCATGGTCTCTGTTGCATGTTTTCCGAGGCGCCTTCTTCCACAGCTAACTTAAAAACAGTTGCATCACATTTCAGCTTCCCTGATCCAGCACCAACACGTTTTCCTAAAGATGCCTCTGACTGAAAACAGAGACTTTTTGTCTCCTATATGGATTAGAGGCTGTGATAGTGTTTGTGGAAAAGAAGCATCTTCCCTCTGCCTCAGTATTTTTATTTCATGCACTTTTTTTGGTACATTTCATATGCTGGGCTCCAGAGGTGAGATAATGCCTTGTACTACGAGGCAAAATAAAAAATACTGTCACCATCCCAATTTGTCACCTTTTCACAGTACAACACAGGATGGCTGAAATGAAGAGACGAGGAGTGTAACTGCCTTTGCCCACCTCTTCAGCCCTTCTTCTCCTCACCCTCTCTGCTTTGCCACCAAAAAGTACCTGCGTGCTGCTGCAACCACACCACGGTCATCTCAGCGTCCCCTCCTACCTCTTCCCTGCTCTGCCACATGTTCTTCTGCCTGCTCTGACATCTTCTTTCAGGGTGTAGTACCTGTGTAGACCCTGGCAACCCTGAGCCTTTGCTGTAAGTTTGCCTGATAATTCAGATCCTTTCTCTTTCCTCTGCATCTTCCTCTTTTTTTTTTTTTTTTTTTTTCCCTACCCTTTTCTCCCTTTATTACTGATCCAGATCTGTTTCCTGTGGACCTATGGATCATCCCTGTTGGCTTTTGCTTCAACCTTTTATTTTTGCTCTGCTCTTTCTTCCTCGATTCTTGCGGCCTTTTCATGGGACAGTGAATCACACAGAGGTTAGGAAGAAACTCTTCGTCCCTCTAGAAAGCTAGACAAAATTATTCAGGACTTTCTCTGTCTCAGTCTGTTTTTGGCTTTTGTCTGAAGTAGGATGCTGCTGTGGATGCCTTCCAAAGTTAAAATGGCATGGGAAATCCTCATGTTGCCCAAGCCTGGATGAGTATTCAGCAACTAAGCTTGTCCTGTGCAGTATCCCAGGGAAGAACAGATTTAGCCTGGACATCCACATGAAAGGGATCCTGGTTCACAAATGCCCAGCTCGAGGCCTTTCAAATCAGAAAAGCATCCTAGGCCCAAGATGCTCTTTAAAATCTCTGTTTTCTGTTTGTTTACACCTTCAGTCCTACTCTGATCTCCCTGAACACATGGACATAGACAGATGGAGCTCTGGTAGAGTTGCCACAAAGACACTCCATGCAAACATAATGCTGCAGTGGGATTAAGACTATTTACAATACCTGGTTACGTTCTTTTTAGTTGTAGCAGATGGAAAATCCACTGTTGGAAATGCCAGTTGTAAATGGATTAAGAAAACTCACAGTGCATGCCTTTGCAAACTCCCACAAAACATCTTAAACCCCAAATCATGACCTTCATAGCAGGGAGGAATCATCTCTTCTGTTCAGGATCACCTTTAACCCTTCAAACCTCTCTGTGCATTTGTGCAACCCTAACACAACAGGCTCTGGCTGAGGTCTGTGAGCAGCAGGATCATGTTCTAACTGCTCAGGATCTTCTGGGCTCTTCATGAGCATAAAGGATCTCACTGTATCTCTGACCTTTCTGCCGTGATGGTTAACATCTGATTCTGGGATATTCCAGTTTCCAGCAGAACTCAGAAAACAAACTTGAATTTGCATCATTAACTTAACAACATCATTATGGATGATTTGTAGGAAACAATGCTTATTCCTACATAAACAGTATAAATAAAACTGCTGATAAGCGCTTTACTAGATCAAATTCCTCATCCTTTTCTTTGAGAGTGTTCCAAAATTTGCATGCAGCTTCATCAACTTCATACATGCTTGAGTCAGGCAGGTCAAAACTAACATGACCCCGCACAAGCAAAAGCATCTCTCGCACGAGAAATCACTTTGAGCTTATTTACTATACGTGAAAACAGTCCCAGATCATTCCTTCCCCGAGGCAATCGGAACATTTCTGTGTTTCCTTAACCACCGCCACCCTTCAACACTTTCCAGGAAGCAAGCCTTGTTCTCAGGATGCCCCGGCTGCAGGGTCATTAGAGCTGAGATGAGGCCGATGAAGCAAAATGATGAAAGTCTCAGCTTCAATGTGCTCGGAGGTAACAGGGCTACCAAAGCATGGATGTTGTTGCCTGCTGCTGTTGAACCTCTTTCCTCTACTGCTGACCACACGTGAATTCTTTCAAATACGACGGCTTGCTTTGCAAAGAGCTGAGAACAGGGTTAGCTTCACCTGCAGGTTACCTTGTTTAAATTAACATGGCTGCTTGCATGAGTTAAATGACAACACATGGAAGCTGCTATAATGTTTTTAATTAAAAAGATTGTACAGTGTGCTGATATGCTACTATGTGGGTGGCAGGCATTAAAGGAAAAGCAGAGAGCAGAGTTAAGCAACTCAGGTAGCGATTCAGATCTGCTTTGAATGGCAAAATTCTGGGGAAATTCTCTGGAAACGTACTTGTCTCAGTGATATATATACAGTGATCCTATACAGTGATCCTTTTAAATTGGAGCTCTTCCAAAACCATGACACTTGGGCTTGGACTGGAAATCACCCAAAAAGTTTCAGCACTGCACTCCAATATGACTCAGTTTCTTTAAAAATTAAAACTTTTTTGGAGGGACTATAAACACTTCTGGAATGCGGTAAATCAATCCTTTGTTATTTATAGGCAGAAATCATGGGGCTTACAGCAGTGCAAGCCTCTCTTCATCTCAGACACAGTGACTGGATGCTTTCCCTTGGGGCAGGAGGGTGAAGAACACGATGTGGAGACAGGTGTGTGCTGAGGGCTGGGTCCCAGCAGCCAGGCCCTGCTCTTGTTCCTGTTATCTCGGGATCGGGGTGGCTGTGGGAGGCGGAGGGCTCTGTCCTGTGGGAAACACCCATGGCTCTCACAGGCTTCAAGACAGTGAGCCCTGCCTTTGCTCGCTCATTATTTGTATAAAGGAAAAGAAGCGACTATGAAAGAATAAACATTTAAAATGTTGTGTCAACAGCAAAGGCAAGGGTGGAAAAAAATCTGCCATGCAGAACTGCCTTGCACAGAAATAGAAGGAATGTGCAGTGGCACCCAGAGCATGGAAATGCCTTGGATGTGGCAGCTCACCGGGCATGCCACAGACCATGACAGCAGATACTCCACAAGTCAGGAAAAACTTCTGAAAAGCCCCGGTGTTTTTCCAGCAAGAGTCCATCAACCATCAGTCTTCTTCTTGGAATCAGCGTACCAAAAGGGGTAACAGCTTAAATGTAGCTGAACCATAGGTGGGGATTGGCATATATTTTTTTAAACTGTCTTGGTGATCCTGTTGCAGAAGGGAAACTGAGGCACTGAGTGAGTGAAGTGACTTGTCCAAATGTTCCCTGTGACTCAGCCAAAAACAGGAGGCAACGTGGCTTGAGTCCCCTTATAGCCCTTTGTTATTTCTGTTACGTCATGGTATAGGAGCTAGTCTGTTACTCACATACCCCTGACTTGCCTGGCTGTAATAATACGCATAAGAGTGCATCCTAGCTGTAAATGGCGTTATTTATCCCACAGATGAAAGTGGCAACAAGGCCATCTTGCACACCCTCATCTCCCCAGAGCCTTTGATAGGGAGTTCTGCAGTGATCAGAGCCCATACATCTGCTGAAGACTTTGCAAAGGCATTGCCATGTTGCAGGTTTTCTGCCCTGGTCCCAGGCAGCGTAAGGGTGAAAGCAGGATATGATGCAGTGGGACAGAGCTGATGAGCGGTTCTATCAGAGTCTGTGGTCTCTAATCCCCTTTTTATGAATGGTGGGGAAGTGGCAGCCGTGCACAGGGGTAAACATCAGTCCCAGCAGAGCTGCTTTGAACTGCTCAGCTCCTTTGGGAAAGAGATATGAGATAAAGCCAAATCTGGAAAGCATCAGTGATGGTGCACGAGGGCTGCTCATCACTGCCGGGATTTCGGACTTTCCCCTTTCCGTCACTTTCTGTCCCCCCCACCCCACACCTTTCCACCGTGCTCTCCGAAGCCGCGGGGCCGGGAAGGACTCGAGCGCGGTTCGCGGGGTCCCGCTTACCCGCTGCGCACATCTGCCTCGGGGGCCGCATCTGCCGGCACATCTGGGCGGGCGCGGCCCCTCCCCGCGGGCACATCTGGCGGCCGCGGGGGGCGGCCCTGCGCCGGGGCGGGAGGAGCGGCGGTCGGCGCAGCNGGGCACGCCTGGACTTACCGGGAGGAGCCGCAGGACGGCGACAGGTGAGTGTCCGGTGGCCTCGGAGCCCCGCGCTGCTCTTCTTGTGCATTTCCCCCGTGGACTCCCTCATGTTACTCTTCTTATTTTTCACCCGCCGCCCCGTCTTGCAGGGAAGTCTGCTCGGAGAACAAAATCGCCACCACCCGCTACCCCTGCCTGAAGCCCACGGGCGAGCTCACCACCTGCTTCAGGTGAGTGCGGGGCAGATGCGTGGGCGCGGGGCTGGGCGCGGGGGGCACACGCGTGTTCGCGGCCATCCGCTCGGCTCCCCTGCCCCGCGCCGAGCAGCCCGGCGTGCCACCCTCGGGCGCCGGGGGACGGGGAGATCGGTCGCGGCTGTCGCGTGCGGCACCTCAGCTGGCAGCTCCTCTGGTGCCCGGGGACAGGGCTGGGTGACTCGCGGCCAATGTCACCACAGAGGCATCGCTGGGGAGAGTGCATGCAGTGTGGCAGCTGTACCCCGGCTGTCGATCATCGATGTGCTCCCTGGCTCGGATGGGTGCAACCAGAAAGGCACTGGAGATCCATGGGCACGGGATGGTCAGGGAAATGTGCTGGGCTCACCCCAGGCAGAAGATGCTTGCATTTAGGTAGATGAACCATACCTCCAAAATGAGCGAGACCTTCAGCAACCAGCTCTGGGGGAGACGTCATCAGAGGCATCTCCAATTAAATAACTTTAATCCAACCCTGAATTTTCTTTTTCTTTTTCTTTTCTTTTCTTTTCTTTTCTTTTCTTTTCTTTTCTTTTCTTTTCTTTTCTTTTCTTTTCTTTTCTTTTCTTTTCTTTTCTTTTCTTTTCTTTTCTTTTCTTTTCTTTTCTTTTCTTTTCTTTTCTTTTCTTTTCTTTTCTTTTCTTTTCTTTTCTTTTCTTTTCTTTTCTTTTCTTTTCTTTTCTTTCTTTTTTTTTTTTTAGCTCTGTATTTGAAGAATATCATCTGTTTTCAGGATAATTTTAAAGCTGTTTTAATTATGGTAAATGTCCCGTAACGCTTGACAGTATAGATGTGCTTTAGGAGAAGTATACACAAAGCATGAGCACACACGTATCCCTTTACCGATGTCTCCAATTAGTCCCGTCCCCACTGACGAGGTGTCTCATCCTGGAAAGCTGCTCCATGCGAGAGGTTGCTTTGTGGAGTCAGCTGTGCTCCACGTGCATGCACGTGCTGGTAGCCACTTACGTGTACCAAAATGCCATGGGGCACATTGGTGCTCGTGAAAAGTGTTGCGGGGATCTTTCATTGCTTCCCAGAGCGTTTTCTCTTTTGTGGTGATATCTGGGAGCTGCAGACGCATGGTGCAGCCGTGCTGAGCAGTGTTCTTGCGCCTGAGAAGGTGCCACACCACTGCCCACTTCTCAGCGTTGGCATCCTTACAGCATCCTTTGCTGCTTCCCTCATCCCTCTTCTCTCACTGTGAAGGGGAGGCAGAGCCTGCTTTCCTGTCACAGAGTCACAGAACCATGGAATGGTTTGGGTTGGAAGGGACCTTAAAGTCCACCCAGTTCCAACCCCCTGTGGTGTGCTGGGCTGTCCCCCACCAGATCGGGCTGCCCAGGGCCCCATCCAACCTCCAGGGATGGCTTCACAGCTCCACCAGCTGCTGGGGTCACCATGCAGAGCGAGCAGGGCTGTGTCAGGCTGCCAAGCCGCCTCGTGCTGTCTGTCATCCTCGCAGAGGTGCTGCTGACCTTTGGGCTCCGCATGTGCTGAGCCCTCCCCTCCTCCTCACTGCCTTCGCCATCCCCAACCAGCGTGGATGTGCACAAGTGTTTCTGAACTACCACATTGTGCTGGGGATTGTTGTGGCTCATGTTTTCAAAGTTTGTCTCTGTCTATGTCTGCTAGGGCCGCCTTGTCAGAAAAAATGGAAAAAAATCAGTTTCCACCTAGTGACGTGTTTCCAGGGTGAAGCCTTTGGGGTCAGGCGAGGAGGGCTCCATCCCCACCTCTGAGCTCCCCTCCTTCTCACAGGAGCAGGGCAGCATCTCCCAGACAAAGACACATGGCTCAGCAGAGCAGCTCTGTGTGGAGGATGTTTTAACTTCAGGTTAATTGGTACTTCGAGGTCGGAGCTGACAGCGAGATGAGAGGAAGCGTGCACGTGTTGGCCAGGCCCGTGCTGTCTGGAGTTGCATTTCTCTTCGCAGGGTGTTCAGGTGCCTTAGAACTCTGTTTTCGCTTCTGGGCATGATACTGAACATTTAAAAAGCTTTACCTGGGATAGAATCTCACCTTTGGCTTTAAAATTTTCACTTCAGGTTCCTGAGGATCTTGACTTTGGTGTTCTAGTGTTTAATCTTACAAAATTTCATGTTTGTTTTCCTATGCTGTTTTTTTCACAATTTCACCATGACGATCATTATGCATCACATAGTGATTTAAATATTTTGTCAGAGATAGGAGCTGACATTCTGTCTTTTAAAACTACTTACTGTTGGCATGCACATCTAATTTCTTTCGTAGGTCAAAGTCTCTTTTTAGTGTATAAATTACACAAATGGACGCAAACTTTATTTCATGCTATACACGCCAGGCATAAGGCACTGCTAACGATGATCTGCTGTGCAAGAAGTGAAGTGAAAAAAGAATACATCTGAAGTCAGATGTCAAAATTCCTGAACAAAATTAGTTTTCCAAAGCATGAATTCTTGACTGAAAACAATGTCAGCTTTTTTTCCCCTCTGGTTGGATTGTTTCACGAAAATCAGCATGTTTGTGGAGCACTTCAATGCAAAATAGCATCTTTTCATCACAAATAAAAGTATTTCTTGAAAATTTCTTTTACCAGATTTACTCATGAATACAAATGAGCCAAACACAGGGCCAAGCCAAAAGCAGGGCCAAGCACTGAGAATATGTTGGCATTTATCCCTGTGGTCATAGCAACCTTGTACATAATTAGATGTATTTTTCCTTTTTGAATGTGTGCAGTCTGGCCCTTGGCTTGGATTGATTCGTATTTTTTTAGATGTTCTCTGTATTTATTTTCATAAGAGTGCAGAGGAACAGATGCAACAAGGAGTTGGAGCTCGTGCAGGATCTTTTCAGCGCAAATCCCATTTAAACTCTTATATTTAACTGCGTAAAGCACCTAGTACCGATGGCCCCATCAGACAGGCATACAGAATATGCTCTGCAGATTTTCTGATAATGTTATCATCAGTGATTCAGCAAGATTTTGAATTCCTACTATATGCTAAGTGCATCGAGTTGGATGAAATTTGGGCAGCATGAAGAAGAGCACTGGGCCCCAGTTACATGTTAGCGTTCTCTCTAGCTAATGGAATATGATGCTAACCTGCTTCACACCTTCAGACGGATGTGTGAGCATCTTGCTGGTGTGGTAATTAGGTGAATGTTTTCTTCCGTGCTTCTGCATGCTGTCACTTGCATGTGAGAGTTTGTTTAGTGCATCCCAGCTGTAGTCCTTTTCCAGACACATCAGAGCTTTGTTCATGTTCATTCTAAGCAGTGCTAGTGAACGTTATTTCTGTGGTTTGCGGTGAGGCTGTGCCTGATGGGTTAGGTGTGTCTGTCCCATCTATGATGACTGTGGGACATCTATGATGATCATGAGGAAGAACAGCGTCACAGAATCGTTAAGGTTGGAAAAGACCTCTGAGATCATTAAGTGCAATCATTGCCATGATGACCACTAAGCCATGTCCCTCAGTGCTGCATCTACGTGTTCCTTGAACACCTCCAGGGTGGTGACTCCACCACTTCCCTGGGCAGCCTGTTCCAGTGCCTGAACACACACACAGGGTTGGCATCTCCTTGCTTCATCCCAGTGGTGCATTCTTGGAAGTGAATGGTGGTGGGAATGCTTCCAAGTACAGGAGGCTCAACAATTTATTAATAAGAGGTTTTAAGAACTCCTTTTTAAGAGCTAGCGAAACCTGATTGCTTCGTTAACTGTTGATAGTAGGAGATCTAAATATTACATCCAGTGACAGCAGGGAACATAATTCCGAATGACAATGTACAGACTTAACAGAAATACTTGCTCATAGAAAGTTACTGTCAGTCTGCAGTTGTCTACGAGACAGTTAAATAGTGCTGTAAATTGACCTGAAATAAACAATTTTACTCTTTTTCAGAAATTTTGGGTAAAAGTGAAGGTCTGGTTAACAAAAGCAGCGTGCAGAGTGGGACGGGGCTCTGCATGCTTGCCTGGCCCTTGCATGAATAAGGCAGATGGAAATTTGAACCTGGATCTGTGGATCTCGGAAGAACACTTCAGCTGCCTTTGTGGGCAGGCAGAGGTGTTTCTTCTTCTATGAAGCTCAGGCTGTTAGCCTCGGTCCCTCCCAACTTGCAAACCAAGTTAACTAAGCTGATTTTTTTAAGTGGACAATTGACCTGGTAGGAAAGATTGTTCCTTGTTCTCTGTGATGATGCTCTCCATTGCATCACTTGCTAAAAGTGAAGGGCACAGGCTCTTCAAGGAGCCGATCACATCCCAATTCTGCATTTAATCGGCAACTGCTCACTCCCTGCTGGTCCCGCAGAAAGATGCCAATTAAATGCAGAATTGGAGTATGATCACTGTGTGTGCACATAAGCCCCTGTTGCAGAGCTTGAAACCTAGCTTGGTACTTCATTAATAGCTTTTGCAGTGTTTTTGTAAGCAAAAGGTCTTTTAAACAGGGTGCATATGTTTCTATGTAGCTTGCCAGCTTCTTCATCTGCTAATTAAAGGTATCCTACAGAGGCCTTCCCTGTGTGTCAGGTTTTAACTTTTGCCATGAAGGATTGCTCCACACTTCAGAACAAAACACAAAAAATCGAAGGTACTGCAGAAGAGAATATTCTTATACCCTGCTCAGTTCTGATGCTAACCAGAGATCGCATGCCTTGAAAAACATTTCTTTTCACTCTCGTGAATGCTGATATTGCTCGTGGAGCCTACTATTTTTATAGACTGCATCATTTTGCACATTCTTAAGAGATAAAAGTAATTGCAAGTGAGTTAGAGTGTAGCTGCTTCCCAAAGAGCAGCACTTTCACTAATATGCCCTTGGGGACCGTGCGCAATTCCTGGTTCCCAGATCCGCAATGAGTGTGTTGCAGAGCTTCTGAATGGGAAACAAAAAATGCTGTGTGCAGTTCTGGAGCTCTCATCTGGTGAAAGCAAGGATGAGATTTTGTCATCTCCTGACTTTTCTTTTAGAGATTTCTTTTTTTATTTCTGCTGTTGTGCTTCCTCTCTGAAGTTTTTGCTCATCAGTTTAGTTTTAATAGGTTTGAGAGAGCCCTGATTTACATTACAATATAACTTTGTAAACAAGAAATTTTTCTGATTAGAGCAAAGTACTGCTTAATCTCCAGTTATCTTGCAGGGTAATGCACTCTGTGGCAGAATTTTGCTGAAAATTAAAGAGAGGATAAGATTTTTGTTTTTGTTTTCATTTCAGAAAAGCAAACATACACAACAGCTGTAATTCCAGGGCTGCTAAAAGAGTTCCCTTATGTTTCCATAAACTAAAAATTCTCCATTTGCACGTAGTTCAGTGCTAGAGTGTCATGAGCTGCTATGTCTGTGCCCCACTCAGGGTAGCATCAGCATCTGAAACATGGCAGAGTATCCTCTTAGCACTGCTGAGATGAGGTTACTTGTTTGGATTGAAAATGAGGAGTGTCAGAATTAATTATATAAATTTATTCATCGTATGAAACCGCCTGTGATATGCAGGTACAGAGCTTTGAGTTCTGTATCAAGCACATCCCTGCAAGGTGCGCTGCCCTCTTGAGTTCTTCGTATTCTAGGCCAGTTTCCTGTTGCACTGCTCATGAAGAGATGCAGCAAGCCCAAGTGTTCTCCTGGTTCAAAAGTTTTTGCTTTATATGTATGTTTATATATATGTGATAATACCGATAAAAGACAAACAAGGTATATAAATATCACATATATACAAATATATATAAAAGTTATACGTATATATACTTATATAATCTTACTGTAAATTGCCATCACAGGTTGGCATTTTTACATAGGAATAACGAAAACGTGGCTTTGGTGCTGGGATTTACTGGGCAGTGTCTCCTCAGCGCCGCCCGTTCCCTCCCCATTGAGCCAATATAACTAATGGTCCTTCCGAACACCGCATAATGACCGAGAGCGGGGCACTAAGGTAGAAATTGCTCCAATTAAAGGATGAGGTCTGGCAGCTAGCTGCTCGTGCAGTCCGGAAGGTTTTGATGTTCACATCAAAGCAGTGTGGAGAAGTTTAAAACTGGCGAGCCGAGAGCTGTGTGATAAGTGCCCTCCTTGGTGGCTTGGTCGATAATGAAAACCAGGTGCACTGCATTATGGTTTTCATCTACAGAATATAGGGTTAAATATGAACTGACTTTCCCGGGCATGGCGTCTAGCACAGAGGCTCCAGACAAGCAAAATAGTAGCCCCAGGGCCCCCCGTGGTTGATACAAAATATGTGATAAAAATAGGCTGCCAAAGGGAATATGACTATTGTAATTATCCAAAGTATTGTATAGGCTCCCCAAGGTCAGGCTGCTTTGCCACTCTTGCTAGCAGCAGGGCGTTGGTGGTGCTGGTGTTCCTGCTGCCACCATGCAGACCCCTGGAGCAGTCAGAAGGGATCGGGCACAAAGGGAAGGATGGAGGGATGAAGGTATGGAGCAACAAGGAGGAGAAAAAAAAATTCTACAGGGGCCAGGAAAAAAATAAAAGGTAAAGGCATGAAAAGAGAGAAATTCCAGCTTGCTCCAACAGATACGTGTGTGATGAAAGGGAGGTAATCACTTCCCGAAGGAGTATGACTTAAACACTTCCAGACTTCATCTGTTTAAGTAGAACCCAGACAAACAAAGCATCAGCTGAAAGCAAACAAAAACACACGCATGCACCCTGGGGGAATGCCAGTTCTGCTGACTGTTTGGAGCGAAGCTGCAGAGCTGCTGCTGCTTCCCCCGACCACCTCTCCCCTCCTCTGCTTCATCGTTTTGGGAGATCTGTCCCCTCCCGTGGCGTCCAGCTCTGCAGGAATCAGGAGATGTTTGGCTGCTTACTGGCTCAGGTTGCCTGCCCTCGTGGTGGTACTAGGGCACTTATGTGTAGTAGCTGAACACAAAAATGACACGAGAGAAGTAGATAAAACTTGCTAGACATCCCACATGAGACAGGACTGCCCATTGTATTGCTGGGAAAGCTACTGCCCAATAGGACAAGCGTGCAGGGGACAAGTTTTCTGGGACCTCCAGCTGTGCCTGCCTGGTTCTGTGTCATTGCATGTGTGGGAGAGCAGTTGCTGTGCAACGAGATCACGCAAAGCAGATGTGTGCAAGATACCTTGCGTAGCCCATACTGCTGATCTACAGATGTGCAGAGAAACTTTACCTGAGGTATATCACATTTCAGATTGCTCTTGAGCAACGTGGGTAGCTGGAGGAATGTGTGACTTTTTCTCTTGTTTCATTTTCATTTTTTGTGGATACTGTGCTGAATTCTCCTATCCTTCAGTTTAATCTCTCATCTTTTTCTCCACCACAGTGCCCAGAGTCCTAAGATGACTTTTCTCTTGATGTGTGAATCACTTCTGGGTTTTTGGTATCACTGTGGCTTCATGGGGAGCAGCTGGGGTTGGAGGGACTGGAGGGGGTTTGGTTTGTGCTCTGTCAGGGACGGGGAGAAGATCCGATCAGTGCCCTTCCCTGGCATTGCTTGTGTCCCCTACAGGCCCCCAGGGTCACTGCAGTGCTCCTGTCTTCAAAATTGAATTCTTGCTTGCTGAGAGGCACAGGCGTGTGCCTACCATCCAAGTAAACAGAGCTGACATTTGATTTACAGTAACAATGCTGCCCCACAGTTCTGCTTATAACATTTTTTCTGTTACTCGGTTTCAGTTTTCAAGCTGACGGTGGCTTCTTTTGTAAACTAACAGTAGCAAATGTCATTCTGCTGGTACACTTCGCCTTTTCTTCTATGTTGTTCCAATTATATGCAAAAACAATGGAGAGCCGAATCCATACAATGCTGACTCAGTTTCTTTTTGGGCTAGGAAAAGAAAGCAATTCATCTGAATCTCCTTGAGGGTAGCTCTGATTAACAATTGAAGAGAAAAACAATTTCAGATGCAGACAGTAGTCCCAGAGTTCAGCTGTGTTTGGAAAATCCTTCTTGCATAAAGAGTGTTTTCCATCATGTTGTGTTGATTTTGTTGTTGATCCTGGTTCAAAAAATAAAGTACAAGTCCATAGAGTTTTGCTTACATCCAGCTATTAAAAGCACGTACTTCTGTTATTTGTTTGCTTTCGTTTTTAAACTTCAGTTCTAGCCACATCCATTTTAATTGATGACCTGTACTGGATTTAAATAAGTAATAAATATGCACAGTGTATATTCACTGTATTAATGTGAGCAGCCATTCCATAGCAAACACGCATCAAACAGAATTTTTCCTCCTTCCTTTTCAAATGGGCTGGGAGCTAAGGGAGTGCATACACAATGTTTTAAGTGGGCAACAGAGGCAAAATCAAAGGTATAATCTGAACATGTAAAGGGATTGTTCTTGGAGAATGAATAGGCTTATTATAAGTCAAGGGCAAGTTATACTGGAGAGAGAGCTTGAAGAAGTATAGAACAATATTCATGTGGGCTAGCAAGTGTATGAAGAACAGAAGTCTTTCTATGGAGAAATTAGTGGTGCATAGCTTCCAATGTAAAACAGCAGTCTTTATATTGACTTGATCGTCTCATTACTCTCCCTCAAGGCGGGGGGTTGACAGCTAATTCTGTTTAACAGAACACCAAGTCCAAAAAGTCAGATGGTGAAGCTTGCAAAATGGCTGAAGAATTACACAAAGTATTATAGTAATATTTTATGAGTAATGGATAATATGCTGACAACTTAGAAATTTGTGGAAACACTCAAAAAAAAAAAAGTATGCTCAGGACTCTTTTTATAAGAGAGAGCAAATAACTTCATTGGATGCGTCATTTCACTGTAAATAACTTCCTGCCCGGAGCCCTAATGTCTCAATGGAATGTTAATATCTTTATGGTCACATTCAACACATTTAATATGTTGTAAATCTGACATCTTGCCTATTCAACAAGATGCTATTATCAGACACAATTTTTGTTATGGAGTATATTATCATAGCTGCATCAGAAAGCAGTGTTGTTTCCTAAACATCGCTCTCTGGAATTCTGACAAAACCCTTAGCTTAGAGATTATTGCTTTTTAGAGTTGTAATAAGTTATAATTCAAACAAAAATAGCCAAGGGGAAAATTATTTAATCTTTATAACAGCATCTGTGGGAAGAGAAAAACCCAGTGAAAATGGGGTTGAGGGTCTTTGGTAGATTTTAGTGGTTCAGAAGCGGAGTGTGAGAGACTTGAAGGACCAGAGGTCACTGGAGCTACTTTTGGTGAACTCTTGATCCTGCCAGGAATAGAGAGATGCTTTTAACTGCAGCTCCCTAAGGCAAGAGCAAGGAGCAGCAGCAGCCATGCATGCTCTCTATCTGGGCTGGTCTCTGCTTGGGAACTGGTCACTTGATGACCCCATGTGTGGTTGGGTTGGTTGTCTGCACGATGGCCCAGACAGTCTATGGAAAGTGTTGTCCCAGACTATGACTTCTGTGGTGCCTCGGATGTTGACTTCTCAATATTTGACATCATGTGCTGGTTATATGAAAATAGTGTATTGGTTTAGGCAGATAGAGAAACATTGTTTTGATGTATAATATATTTGGATGAAAAGCTCAATAGTTTTTTTTTTTTTTCCCCTGAAGAAACTGTATGTCTGCTGCACTGGATATCCTTCTCCCTGGAGACTATAAAATGCATATCCAGAGAACAACAGACTTCAGAACTGAGAGATGAGGGGCCTACAGAAAACGCATCATTCTTTCCTGGAATTTTCACAGAAAATTCTCATTTCAAGTTTTTCTGATTTTAAAATAAAGAAACACAAAGTGGATTGTGTTTAAAAATGGGGAACATGGGATATGTATTTATTCTACCTTGTCCTGCTGGCCTTCCAGCTTGTGTAATAGCAAAACAGGATGTACTAAAATGCTACTTCTGAATGTGTTTCTCTGCCCATTCTCATTCTTTAGTTCCCCTCACTTCTTTCTTCCAGACCAAAGCCATTAAACAGCTGATGGAGAGGGAAGAGAGGACAACCTGTCACTTCCCTGACACTAACACTTAAACAGTTTTAAACTAAAAGGAGGGACACTGAGATTAGAAGTTAGGAGGAAATTCTTCACTCGGAGGGTGGTGAGGCCCTGGCACAGCTGCCCAGAGAGCTGTGGGTGCCCCATTCCTGGAGGTGCTCAAGGCCATGCTGAATGGGGCCCTGGGCAGCCTGATCTGGTGGGGGCAGCCCTGCACGTGGCAGGGGGTTGGAGCTGGATGGGCTTTGAGATCCCTTCCAAACCAAGCCAATCTATGACTCTATGATTCCCAGTCTTTAAACCTGTCTTTTAAGAGACCAGGCTCAGTCAGCTCCCTCTGTGTAGTTGGTGGAGAGACAGGGAAAGAGTTATCCTTTGGACCAAGTTAACATGTCCTATTTTCTCTTAGTTTTAAAACTTCTTGTAGAGAAATGAGTTTCACTGTGATAAAACTTTAGTGAAGAAATCTTCCTACAGAAATTTTTATAAAGACAGACTTGCATTCCTGGCAACTCTTCTGGTTTAAAGTGAGTTCAAAGTGCATTCGAACCCTCTCCTTACATCTGATCTTAAATCAGGTTCTTTTCCTGCAGAAATTTTATAATATGACTCAGGAGCCGAAGAAATCTCCTTGGCATGTGTGAATGTATATAGAATGTGTTTGTACGGCCGATTCCTTTTTGGTTGTTTTTGGAAGCTCACCTGTGTTAGGGGGTTGTTCTTTGGTCCCCTGATTGGCACCAACAATGCTGAGGTTTGCATATCCGTAGCTACACTGACTCCACTGGGCTCATGCCCGATAGCATCAGTTTTGGAATTCCTCTCCATAATTCTTGTTAGCATTCCATGAAAAAAAGAACACTAGGAGTTGTTGTAGCAAATTGAACACATCTTACCAAAGACGCAAGTCCTCTGCTTGACTTTCCAAGTGGAGTTTGTTGGCCAAGCTCTTGTTTGTGCTATTTCTTGTCCTCACACTGACCCATAGTTGAGTAGCAGTTTTGTTGAGCGTGGCTGGAAGGGGCCTTTCTGCACCCCTCCAGATTTACATCAGTGAAAGGCACTGCGACCCTGGGAGGCAAGATTGTTTAACCTTAGGATAGGCTTGCCAGAAGCTGAGCTGTTCTCCTATGTCCTGGGCTACATTTTTGCGCTCCTCAGTTATCTATATCACGCCAAATTCTGCCTTCATTTACCCACTAAGCTTTGCTAGGGGATTTTAGTGTTGGCCATGTTTCCAGCTATAAAATGAAGGAAAAAAAGCTGCTAATTTATGCCTCACAGAAAAAATACTTGGTAATTTACCCTGAAGATGTAGAGTTTCTGCTAGTGCAAAGAAATTTGCTGTAAATTGGATCTTCAAGTAACTTGCTAGTCTTTGTTTTCTTAGGATGATTTGTTGTAATTCCAGTTCAACAAAATGCTACTGTTTGAGATAAGAAGAAAAATGGTCCATTTTAAAGTATATTTTTTCATATCCACCGAGAAACAAATTAGATTTCTGTGATGTTTTCTTATGTTGCAAAAATATCCAAAGTATTTCCACAGTGGGAATAAGTTAATGGTACATCACTGGAACATCTCCAGTGAAAATAGCTGTGGTGGAGTGAAAAGAGCAGCAGAAAACAAGGAGTCAGTAGCAAGGATGGCTAACGTACACATATTTATTTACACATCACAGTTTGCAATATGGACTGCTAGATATTTTTAAGTACCAGGACAAAAAGGTTTCAAACATTTGCATTGACCTTAGAGCCATTACAGTTATAAGTTGTTCCAATAAAAAGAAAGTTGTTCCAAGAAATTTTCCTTAAGGACTTGACAAAGACTTAATGGCAGGACAAATATATCTTCAGGATGGAAATAGAGAGGAAATTTTCTTGTATTCAGATTTCTCTTAATTACGTATTAAGATTGAAGACTCTGGCTATATTCCATGTAGTCCAGTTTGGTACTTTGCTCTGTAGTACTTATTTTTTTGGAAGAAAGAATCAAAACAAACATAGCAATCCTTTTATTAAATGCCAACTTGACCTTTGTTCTTGGAAATATAATGGCCAAGAGGATGAAAAATTACAGCAAGCATTTATTACTGAAATCCAGGCTCAGCTGAGAGAAAATTAACTGTTTTGAAAGATTGAATATCCTGCTTGCTACAATGGGATGCATGTAGAAAAAAAGCTGAAAAGCAGCGTCAAGCAACTGGAACAGTCTGTAGGGTCTTGCTCTGGAAACATGTAAGTGGTGTTTGTGGGAAATCCTTGAGAACATGAGTTTCAGCAGTGGTCGTAATCACATGCTGTTGTGGGGAAGACCTGGACCATGAATCCTCGTGTCAGCCCTAGCTGCCTGGTAATTGTGACAGAGGCTTCTAAAATCCAGTTCTTTAACAACCAGTCAAGTGTCAAAGGAGGTCTCTGCAGCTGGATCTCAATAACTGAAGAAAAAGCCACTTTAGTCCTTTGGTTTCAAAGGAAAACTGTAATTTTAAGTTCTTTTATGCAGCATGGAAAAAGTCTGCTTGTGAGGAAGGTTTCTTTGGAGGAGTAGGTTTGAAGTAGATGCTAAATTATGTTAGAAGTGTATTTTTGTTGTTGTTTAAAAAGTGTTTAAAATGGAGATTTTAAATACTTTTGAGTTTGTCCTTATTAATGGATACAAAATAAAGTTGACTGTCTTTGAAGCCACCTGTCCATCTTTTACCCCATAATTGGAAGGCTTTCACAATTCTTACCTCCCTGACACCTTTCGTGATAACTTCATGAAGGACAACTGTTAGTGTCTTGGAAATAATCACTTTTTTTTACCCCTTCTTACTGAAGCATGAATCTAACAAGTAAATTAAATTTTTATTACTACCTGGTAGCAGCTATTAAAATAAGAAGACACATAGAGCATGGCAGTTTATTTGCCTCCTTTACTCAAACTAAATGCATTGTCTGTAGCAGACTTTGAGAGACCCAAGCAGCTACTGGTTTTTGTCTGCATTGTTTGCAGAATGCCTTTACTACTTTTGTTTTCAAAATCTCTTTTTTTTTTTTTTAATTTGCTTCTCAAAAAATAAATTTTCCACAATGTACTCTTCTGTTAAATGCTCTGAGGTAGTAGATAAGCTGGATGGTCATTCATTCCCTTCATAAGGTCAGCGTTTGCATTGAAGATTAGGTGTGGAGCCCTTTATTTTTCCATTTACAGCATGTAGCTGAAAATCATAATGAAAGAAAATTATTTCTGAAGTTCAGATATCAACTGTTGAAGTTAGGAAAATTCTAGCAATGCCTTAGGTGTCTGTGAAGGTGAAGCATGGATTCTTTTGTAAGACATTTACGTTGAGAGATGACAGCTTATATGCAAAATAGATGCAAAAATAAATATATCAAATAAACATATATGCAAAAATAAATTAGTCTTATTCAAGAGAGCAAGAATACTTGTTGTTTGTTTTCTACTGCTTGTGAACAAAAAATTAGCCAGGACCAAAATCGGTTTTGCAGCACTGGTGCAGATTGGGCATAGCTCCATAGGCGTTGGTTGAACTTTGCCAGATTTCTGTTGCCTTAAGTGGTGGTGAAGATGAGTTTTAGCCTGTGGAATTCAGCTTTTGTGCAATGACTCCCAGTTTCCTTCAGGATGGAGTAGTTTGTGTTCTACAGGGAAGCATCTGACTCAGCAGTTGTTGCGTATGAACATTTAAGTTCTGTTTTCTTAGCGCTCTTCTGTCTCACCATTGATTTTTATTTTTAAGTTAATTCTGGGTTTGGGTAATTGTTATTATTTTTAACAAAAATAGGTTGATTCATAACTTGTTTGAAAGTCAGCAGTTCTGGGCTGCTTATAAATAAATAAAGGATATGCAATTTTAAGAAATCTTGGAAATGCACAGTGGACTGGTGTGTCTTCACTAGAAACTGCAAGCAAACCTTTGTATTTTTAGCCCTGTATCTTCAAGATCAGTCTAAGTTTATTCTTAGCCCTTTGATGTCCTGAGGCACAGGTCGTCAGAGCTGCTTGGATGCCTGACTCCATTGATGTTGGTGGGAGTCAGGAGGGTGTGAGTCCTTTGAGGATCTGTGCTCAAGCAGAGGGTGTATGGAATACAAGGCTGGTAAGCATCAGTTAATTCCTCTGTGTCACAGCACTTTGTAACTTGCTGACATGAAAAAAAATTACAAGTCTCATTTTAGAATACAATCAAGTCTTTGACCAGCCAGCTAGGCTCATCCTCTGTATTTCCTCACCCTCAGGTCAGCCTCACTGTTCTTCTTTGCATTCTCCATCGTTTATGAACATCCTCAAACCACAGAGAGAGAAAAGACACTGAAGTTTAGAGTTCTGTGTTGTATTTCCAAATGCAAAGGCAGAACATGCTTTTTTTCCCCTCGTTAATTATCCAAGCATCCCACCAGTGGTTTTGGACACAGGGTTGTATTTTTCCTTCCTAGATGCATGGCTTTAACTCTAAGACATTGCTGTACTGACTGCTGCAAAGTTGCCTTGACTTTTTTATTTGGTTGCAAACATTTTAACTTAGTTAAGCAGGACTGCAAGTAAGCATAGAGGTGAGAAACACTCCAGAATTACCAGGAGTCTGGAGCGCTTGTCCAAGTCTGTCAAAGCAGGAACTAGGTATGTCCAGAGGGGAGAAGCCACCAGCACCAGCCCATGGCAAGATCCTCCCTGTAGTCCTTCTCACTGCGTCGTGTGATGTGGTGCAGTGTGGTGAGCAGAGAGAAAAGCAAAGAGTTGGGTCTGATTGCGTTAGTAAAGATGCACAGATTTCAGGAAGAGTTCAGCAAGGAACTGTAGCAGCTGGGAAGAGGGTTATGGAAACCTCAGCCTGACAGAATTCATTTTCACACTGGAACATGCAGAGTCAGAGATGCAGAGGTGCAGGGTGGGCCCCCCTGAACCCTCCAATCTGCCAAAGCATGGTGGTAGAGAGGCAACAGCCCATTAGCTTGAATAAATCAGGGAAAAGCTGTGACACTGAAAACTCTGGGCTTTTTCCTGGAATTCAGAAAGAAACCGAGGTGAGGTTTCCCCTGCCATAGGGAGGTGCTGTGGAATGTCCCTTCTTCCATCATATGAGAAAAGCCAAAGGGAGAAAACTGTGCAGTTTCCATCTGCTTTAGAAATGTCACTCCAGTCAGACTTTCTCCAGTATTTTCCTGCAGGAATACATGCAATCACTGGAATGTTTGTGCTTTTCTAACACTCTTCCTTGGTGGATCATCACCTCTGGTACTTAGATGTTTAGGAATGAGAGAAAATAAACAGTGGTCAAAACTTGGCAGGAATCTATCCCCAGCAGGGATTACCTAAACCCTTTCCATGTATCATTTAAAGAGGCAGCTTGTTGTAGGTAAGATAAATCTGGCTTGTCTAGTGGGATTGCTGGGGCAATTTTCTCTATCAGGAGGTGATGCTGGAAGTGAGAGGCTCGTGAGCTGGCAATGGCGCTGGAGGAAAGGTTTAGTTATGGGAGAACCAGGAAGTGGAAATGAGACAGACGAGTGTGATGCTGTGCTGTATCCCGGGAGGTGTTCATTGTACTGTGCAAATCTGTGGCGAGAACTCAGCTGGAACAGCCTGTGCAGTCCTGGTCATTCATTTCAGGGGATGTGGACTCACACCTGGGACAGACGAAGAGTAGGTGTGCAAGGCTTCCAGGAAGCCTGAGCATGGTCGTGGGGTCCAGCAGGCATCTGAATGCGAGCACCTACTTTGGAGAAGCTGTCTCTCCTCTGCTGCATAGGTGAGATTCTTTCTCGCTTGCAAAACTGTGTGCACAATAATTTTCTATTCCTTACATATGTCATGTGTGACTTGTTGGTTAGTTTGAGCCAGTGTTATCCTAGCTCAGTGCTAGTGTCACCCTTATCTGAAAGCAGTCTCCAGGCTGTGGTCACACTTAGGATATACCTAGAAGTATTTGGGATCTGGACAAGCAGGCCGTTAAAGACATTCACTCTGTGCCTTGCACTATCACGTGTGGTTTTACCACTGAATTCTACTGCAGGCTTGAAATCAGCAGTCTCACAAACTGTGGCCTGGTGCCTTAGTATCGGGTACTCCTTCCTCTCTGGCTGGGTTTTCAGCTTTGTTATTGAAAGCAGTGAACGTGGGAAATCTTATCTCTTGTCTGAATGACTTCCATGGCTGTGCTCAACATCCTGTGATGGTGCTGTCTCTTTTTGATTGTCCCTCTCGTCATTGTTAACATGGAACAAATATCCCTGGAAACAAACAAAGCAAGGAAATATAGAAAATATTTGCTATAAAACAGAATGGTGTTTAAATTTAATTTATTATTAATATGAACTTAGAGCAGAGCATGTCTTGTCTTCCCCTGAATGTTGACTTTTCCTTCTGAAGCCTAGTAGGATAATCTGTTGGGTTTTTTTAATGTCAGAGTCTCTTACATGGACCTAAATCATAATAAGTCTTTTGGACAGAATGATTTAAAAGCTGAAATAGAATTAAAACTTTAATGTTATGAATGTGGAGGAATTCTTGCAAAAATAGATTTTAATTAGCTAATGTTATTTTATTGTATTCATCTCTGAGTGTGGGCAGAAATGTTTGTGTTTCTCTCAGCACCTGATCCACAGATCTGAGCATCAATCACATAGTGCCTCCAGGGATACAGTTTTGGGGAATAGCCCATGGTGTTCAAAGAACAGAAAGTTTTCTCTTTATTAAGTTGTTCAAAGTGGCAGTTCTGGGATTAGATGGCTGAAGATATATTTAAAAAAGAAAGCCTTTTGTCCATGTGCTGCCCATTCTAATCCAATCCAGAGGTGGTGTACACATCGGGATACTTGGCTTTGTTTTCTTTTCTAAGAAGAGTGGAGAGTTGGGTTGCCTTTGAGTTTAGGTGACTTTCACAGATGCTTGTTATGGAATAGTAACAGGGCAAAGAGCTGACCTGGAGAGTGACTCTCCAGTGACCCTTAGAGTTGGAATAACTGAGAAAACAGCAGTTATACCAATAAAAGCTTCAAATGAGCTGAGGGCTGAGCAAAGGAAGATTGTTGCTTAGAAGAAGTACTGAACTGATGCCAACAGAAAGCTGATACAGGAGAGACATGAGCGATATCATCTCCCAAACAGACGTGACTCTGTTCCGAGTCTGCAAGGTCAGACCCTGGGTTTGCATAAGGGCACGTGAAAACAAAATACATCCTTTCGATACTACTGTAAACAGGGATCCTAAACGGGATAATTAGCATTATTAGAATGAGCTCTCTGCTTCATGAAACTTCTCCATGCATTTCTCAGCCAAGATGAACAGAAGAGTCTTTGAAAAAAAATAATTTGCAGCATGTTTGAAATGACTCAATGATCAGAGAGAGAGGGTATGGCTGTTCTTTCTGCTGTGTGTAAAAATTGCTCAATTGTGATGGTTTTTACTGTGAGTAGGATCTTAGTATGGAATGGGGATTTACCGGATGAAGTCAAGCTCACCAGGTCCCAGCCATCCACTTAACTTCTAACAGCTTTCTCCTGATATTCTCTACTTAAGGGCCATTATTACAAACAGCAGATGTTTTTGGGTCAGATTCTGCCTTTTTTATTATTTTTTAAGTCCTTGAGACATGACTGAAGGACAGCTCAATTGTGAATCACAGCGGCAGACTGTTCCCAAAGGCAGTCTAATCATAACGGAGAGAAGTCCAAGCTTGCCAAATATTTGTGTTACTGACACATTTAGTGCTAGATATGGTCACTAACAGCTCTTTAGAAATAGCCACCATGAGAGCTGGTGAGTGGTAGCTAACTGCGAGGAGGGCTCAGAGGTGCTGACAGATAATTTTAGAGTAGAGCGGTCACATGGATACTTGGTTTAAGCATGTGCCACATGGTGACAGTTCTGTAATTTTTATATATATATAAACAAATAGAATAGAAAATATACAAGCAAACAATACCAATGACTTTTTCTAGATCTTAATAGAATTAAGTGAAATGTAATACTCTTTGTCAACTTAATAACATACAAACATAAGGTCAGAAGGTAAAATGAGCTAGTTGAAACATTTGACGCTGTTCCACACGACATCCTTTCCTCTGAATTGGAGAGATGTGGATTTGAGGAATGGATCACTGGTGGATGAGGAATTGGCTGGATGGTGTCACTGAGAGTTGTGGTCAATGGCTTGATGTCCAAGTGGAGACCAGTGACAAGTGGCATCCTTCAGGTGTCTGTACTGGCGCTGGAACTATTTAACATCTTTGTTGATGACATGGACAATGGGATTGCGTGCACCCTTAGCAAGTTTGTGAATGACACTGAGCTAGGTGGTGCAGTCGACATACTGGAGGGAAGGGCTGCCATCCAGAGGGACCTCGACAGACTTGAGAGGTGGGTCCAAGCAAATGTCACAAAGTTCAGCAAGGCCACATGCAGGGTGCTGCATCTAGATCAGGGCAATCCCAGACATCAGTACAGACTGGGTGATGAATGATTGGAGAACAACCCTGAGGGATAAGGATGTGGGGTTGCTGGTTGGTGAGACATGAGCCAGCAGTGTGCACTTGCAGCTCAGAAGGCCAGCTGTATCCTGGGCTGCATCAACAGAGGGGTGGCAGCAGGGACAGGGAGGGGTTTGTCCCCCTCTGCTCTGCCCTTGTGAGGCCCCATCTGGAGTACTGCATCCAGATGTGGCACTCCCAGTGTAAGAAAGGACATGAACTGGTTGGAGTGAGTCTAAAGGAGGGCCATGAGGATTATCAAAGGCTGCGAGAGTTGGGCTTGTTCAGCTTGGAGAAGAGAAGGCTCCAGGGAGACTTCATTGTGGCCTTCCAGTACCTGAGGGGAGCCTACAGGGAAATTGAAGAGAGGCTCTTTACCAGGAAGTGTAGTGATAGGAGAAGGGGAAACTGCTTTAAATGAGAAGAGAGATTTAGACTAGATATTAAGAAAAATTCTTTACTCAGAGGCTGGTGAGGCCCAGAGAGCTGTGGATGCCCCATCCTTGGAGGCGATCGAGGCCAGGCTGGCTGGGACCCTGGGCAGCCTAATCTGGTGGGGGGCAGCTCTGCGCACCGCAGGGGATTGCAACTGGATGGGCTTGAAGGTCCCTCCCAGCCTAAACCATTCTGTGATTCTGTGATTTTACAGAAAGGTAGACTAGTGAAGTTTAGCTTGTGGGAATTTTTTTTGTTTGCATGCTTATTTTTCCAAAAAATTAGGATACTGACATGATGAAGTTACTTGCTGTGGCTCAATGTGTTCCCAACTACAGCCAAACTAAATCTAATCCTGTGCCTAAACCCTATGCAGTAAATGCCTGAGCTTCGGTAGGGGTGCCTTGCAGCTCATGGGAATGCAAACCAGCACCAGACAATGTGCTCAGTGCCACCAGGCCACCTTTTCAGATGGATCAAGTAGCTGAAAACTTTCCGTGGTTGTGTCTTATCTGATCCTCCAGTTTTACACTTCCCCTGCCTCTCCTCTTCTGTTTCCGAATACAAAGGGAATACGAATATTCCATATACAAATATGGCACCTACAAACAGAGCTGGAAATAAGCCAAATCTTGTTCTTAGAACTGCTTGTTATTGGTTAAGAGCAGTTACTATATCTTCAGGATTTGAAAATATAGTTCCAGTCCTAAAGCCAATGATCGCATCTCATGCTATTATTTTGACTGAGATCTCCAAAGAGGGTACAATTTTGTGAAAGTGGGTGGAGATCTCTAGAAACATTAACTTTATTGGAAATGTCTGAAATGACCAATATTCTGGGAAAGATTGGAAGAACACAAATTCTCTAATCTCTTGAGAGGCATCAGAAGTAGAGTCTTTGCAAGCCATATATGATTGCATATATCTGTCAACTGAAATGAAAAATCCAAATGTAAGATGAGTGTTGGGAAGCACTTTGTAGAATATCACAGTTTTATTTTTTGCCCAAACTAGGCTGATGTTTTTTTTTCTCCTTTATTTTTACCTTTGAGATTTGTGTCTCACAACAGATGCCACCTGGCAGTCAGAGGGATGCTGCTGATGTGCGCAGATGTTGGTTCACATGGATTGGTCCGTGGGCAGTGCCAGTGTGGACCCTGCAAACTCAATTTTCCAGCTCAGTACTTGATACCGTTTCCTTTTATATTGTCAGGAGCAACTTTTTCATATTAACGGCTTACGTCTGACTGACTTATTCGGTTAACCTTGACAATATTTATCAGCACAGCAATAAGATTTACAGATTGTTCATTGAAGGAACTGGAGGGGGTTTGGTTGTTGGCCACGTTTTGAGGCCAGCGTCCTTGGACTTAGAGTGTATCAAGATAACAAGTTAGCAATGGGCTACTTTCTGCTATGAAACGAGGCTGTAAAACCTGGAATGAACAAACAAACAAAAAAATCATCAAATCCAGACTCAGCTGTGCCAGGAGGAGGTTTACTAAGGGCCATGAAATGAGTGATTAACATCCCTGTTCCAGGGTCTGCAAATCCTATAAGAACAACTCTGTGAACACAGGAACTTGTAGTTGAGGGAAAACTGTCCTCAATCTCCCTAAATATAAGCTCTAGCTTGGATATGAAGAGCCCAGCCTTCATCTGAGGATTCAAAGCCTTTGCGCGGGCAGTGATGGTGCACAGTGGGACTGGATGTGTCTCAATGTTTTTGTTTCTCGAGTAATATGCCTACACCATATCTGTGCTTAAAAACTGCAGTGCCTGGTAACAGGAGCCAGCTACAGCTAATATCAGCGTCTCTCATCAGCTGGCGTTAAAACTCATTGGGTGGGGAAGAAGTGGGTAGGAGGTTATGCTAAATGCCCGCAGAGTCTCGACAGTGATTTGTTTTGAGGAACAAAGCAATATTTACTGTGGGATAAAAACCTAAACTGCTTGCGTTTTTGCTGACAGTTTGCCAGTGGTGTTTTAGAGCACAGACCACACAAGGAAAATGGTTTTCCAGGATATATTGCTTGCTTAAAGAGAGACTCTGAGACTATGACCTAATGTTTATAATGGTAAACTATTGAGACTCAATTGAAAACGCAAAATTCCCAAGTGATTGCATTTATCACTTGTGTGATTAGCGTGCTTGTGGAGTATAAACAGCTAAACAAAACCAAATGGTTGATGTAGTTCATCAAGAGAAAGAAAATTAAAAATATGTCCGATATTGTTGACTCTGTAGGTAAGGCATAATTTTAAGCTCTGTACAGAAAGGAAGATGAAAAGATTTTATAATGAGCTTTTAATCATTTAAATTTGCTTGTCCTCGTAAATGTCTGGGGAAACAGTGTACTTGGAAACTGATAGGAATACTGGTAGCATGACTGTATTCAGTGGGATTTTTCACACTTGGATATGAAAGCTTGCATTGTGGAGTACTCCTAAGACAAGCTTTACCTGTAACATATATATGAAAAATATACTACTATATTTATAACTCTAGTCTTTATAATATATAATAAATTCTACATCATATATATATCTTAATACATATTTCATATATATGTACTTAAAAATTAAATCTCTTATTCTTCCCTAGAGCATTGCATTTGTGTGTGTGCATAGTTGGTTTCTTTACCTGAAATTACAATTTTAAGTCTGTGGCATCTTGAAAACTACTTTTTAAATCAGATTTCAGTGTCTATATTTGAAACTGTTGTATTTTGAATGACAGAAGAACAGATACTTGGTGCCAGTCTGGAAAATCCTGGAAGACCTCCATTGTTGTAGATGAAACCCAATTATTTCTGCATGCTGATTGTATCTTATTTTTGCATCTTTGTTGGCTCAAGAAAGAACATGAAATCATTTTTTTTTTTTTTTAGCTTCCTTTCAAAAGGATTTATTATTTTTAGGTTTTGGCCATAGTTAATGTTAAAGATTTTTCTCAGCTTACTCCATGTCAGTTTTCCTGCATCCTGGAGAAAGAATATGGGAAAGGGGGAGAATCTAAAAGCGTATTCGCAACTGAAAATTGCAGATACCAAGGAATATCAATGCCTCTTTGACTTTGTAACCAGTTTTGATTTGTGCTGTTTTGTCCTCTCTTGATTATGTATGGTTTTTAAGGCATGACAATATTAAGTTCATTTTTCTCTTTTTTAATAATGAGAAAAATGGAAATGTGTTCTTTCAAAGATCTCATCTGCAAAACAATACTTAGGAAGCCAGCTTATTGGTAGGAACCACTGCTGGAATTATTATCCCTCCTGCTATAAAACATGAAAGTTTCACAAGCGGTGTCTCACTTTTATATCTGCCTTCGTTTGTTTGTGAGTGTAAATTCTGCCGACCCAGAAACTGCAGAGACATCCACAGGGCCTTTGCTGGAGACCTGGGCTGGAAGGTGCTTGTCTGGGGGGCAGCTTCAAGGCAGATTTATGCAGCTTTCTGCTTGCGTGCAGATGGAGCTAGCCGAGGGGTTAGGAACGCTGTTTTTATTGGGTTTGTTCTGTTTTTCCTTTTGGCTGACTTTGCTCGTCTTCGTTCACGCAGCCCCAGGAGTGCGCTGTGGCTGGGACCTTGCACTTAATTCACGTCAGGAATTTCGGTAAACACTTAGTAAATAATAGATCGTGCACTTTAAACATATATAGATATATGTATGTCATGGGAGGTGTTTTTAACAGCTTTAACACCTGTATCATTGTCAGTTTGTAGCGGTGCAGTACGTTGCGTGACTCGGCTGTAACACATGCAACCATTTTGGAGACACAAATGCTATGGATGGAGACATTCCCGATGTGATCTGGAGCTGGCAGACCATGGGAGCCCAGCCGTGACTTGTGTGTTTCCTACGTGGCTTGTGATTTTTGCTCCAAAACAGCCTAGCACGCACTTCTTGCTAATGGCCCGTAGCGTCACGAGAGCTGCTTGGCTTGCCTGCTGCAGCTTTTGAAATCCTAATGACTGTTTAATTGGGTAAACGTGGGATGAACCATGAGGTGGAGGCAGTTTCATGGCTCCGCTCGCATTTAGCGGTGCCGTGGTCTTCAAACGATACACATCCTGAAGTGTTAAAACATCCCATTCCTTGATGGAGTTGAGCTGTTTTCCATGCCCATGGCATAGCTTTGTATCTGCTTTTTGGGGCAAATTACCCCGCACTTGGGAAAGCCACAGACGTCCATCTGCGCTGTTCTTTGTTCCATGGCTTAATGAGATTTCCGTGTCTGCTGGGAAGCCAGCGTGGCTCTCAAACAGGTGATAGCCACCTTATTCTTCTGCTTCCACCACGTCCCCTTGCAGAGGTAAAGAGTAGGGTAATGGCCTGGAAAAAGTTAAAACGAATGCCAACATTACAGTTTCATACTACTAAAAAGTATTTTAAAAAATAGAGGGGAAGGCATATACAACAATTTTAGCTTGTTTCCATATGAGCCTCCAGGTAATGCTGAGTAGCTAGCTGGGGGTGTAATTTCTGTGCTAATGACATATGCCCAGCAGGAGATAATTACCTTTCAAGGCTGCATGACTTCTTTCTAGGGACTTTCAGTAACTGCCAGCAGAGAAAAAATTGTTCCAAAAACGTTGTGCTTGGGAAGAGATTTCCCAAACTGCAGACTTTATCAAGAACAAATGAGATAACGTGCAGGCAACTGCTTGAAATCTGACTAAAGAAAAAATCTGCTCCAAACAACACAAAACTGCAGGAATGTGTTTCATCAAAGTCGGAATTCATTCAGTTAAAATTTCTCAGAGCTGACTGCTCTCCCCTTCTTGCAGAGCACAAACACAGAACATGTTTTTCCATTTTCAAACCCTCAAGGTCTGGAGTGTACACAGCCATCAGCGAGAGAGGAGTTTGATCATGTGACTGCGTCTGGGGATGTAAAAATCCGTAAAACATTTTGAGTAATTTACATCCATCCTGTGAAAAATACTGGGATGTCAAATTAGACAGAAAAAGAGCATCAGCCAGGTCACATAAAATTACAAATTACTTTTATCCTCATATTTACAGTGAGATGTGAATAGGTCCTTCAGCAGTCACCTGGCTGCTGCCTGCATTTTACTCATCCCAGTAGAGCTCTATGTGAGTGCTTATTATGCTGATACAGATCTGATACTAAACTGTGTGTTTTGGGTATCCTTCCAGTACTGCTGCAAGTATCTTTGTTACTGAAAAAAAAAAGACAAATCATAGAAAATTTAATGTAATTAAACTTCAAAATTATGAACTACTTAGTGCTTAAAACGAGCATCTTTGAACCATTATTTTGTATTTGCCCCTTCTCAAACACTCTTTCCTCTTTGATGAGAAAGCACAGGCATGCTCTAAAATTGTGATTTGAAATTATGTGACTTTTACAGATTTTTAAGTGATAAAATGTTTAATTTCCCATTTCCACAGCATGCCCATGGTCCAGAAACAGGGGAGAAAATGTGTTTCTGTACTTGTAATGCACTGTGCACACCCACAGGACAGCCTGGCAGCCAGGCACTGCTCTGGGCTGTAAATAACATGAGACTGAGAGCTTTGAGCTGATACAAGTCTCATACTCCGTGTTTGTGCTTCGTGTGTTAATAACACAGCCACATTTCCTCCAGGTTAGCAATAAGCTTTGCTGTATTGAGCTTTTTCTATAGAGTTGTGTTTTTTTTTTTTTTTTAAGTCCGAGGCCCAACGCTTTTGCAGTCTGCATAGTGTTTTGAATATTGCTGTGCAGAGGGTGTGTGGCATGATTATTTATTTCTGGCCCAAGCATAGTGGGTGCTTTGTAACACCTGGTTTTGGTTTCTTGGTGAGAAACGGCTGCAATAGGAATTGTGGCTGTGTCGCGGACAAGCCGGGACATCCTCTCCATGGGGATAACTGAGGGCTGAGTTCAGCCAAGAGCCTGGTCTTTCCGGGTAATGCTGAACTAATGCAGAGTTAAGCTCTGGACTAGGAGATTTCTGCATGAGCAAGTACTTTGTGGTTTTGAATATAGCCACAGGAAATGAAACAATCGTTAACGAATTTAGAGGCAATGAGTGTGCAAGCTGAAAACTGAAGAGGACCCCCTGTGCTGACAACGTTACCCAGCGCTGCGTACAGAACGATTTTGTGAGGTCTTCGGGCACACTGGAGGTTGCAACATCCACTTTCAGCTGCTCTGTTGTTACCCAGAGGGCTTGCTGATACCACACAGTTAATTTGGGCTACAAATAGATCCACAATCCTCCTATTAAAAGTGCTGCTTGTTTAAATTACGTCTATGTAATTGATGCTACTCTTTCAATTTTTTTTAAAGATTGTGTCCTTTACACAGTAACATTTCCTACTGGAGGCAAACCTTCACACACCAGTGATCTCTTGGGTGTTATTTCTCATGCAAATTCAGATCATGTATTTAATGATGATTATAGCCTGTAATGCTGCTGGTGTTTGATGAATTTTTGGGTGGTCCTGCGTGGAGCCAGGAGCTGGACTTGATGATCCCTTTTGGGTCCCTTCCAACTCAGGATAGTCTGTGATTCTGTGATTCTATGGGATGACATTACAGTGAGAAGTTCATCCCATTCCGTGCCATTCCGTGACTGTAGGGATGCCTACAAGCCATTTTTACATACTTTTGTAGCCTGAGGCTTGTGTTTGGTCTATGAGTTAATTAATCTGGTATGTTTCTGAGATATTTGTCTTAACCTTTGACAGTTTGGTTAGGAAAGTGGTTGCATGAGTATATCAAAAGTAAAAAACTGCTCTCTGCTTTCAACACTCCCACAGTTAAGCATCAGTACTGCGGTTGGCTTATCAGGAATAAGTGTAGATTTTTTGTTCTTCAACTGAGCAAGAGATTTGCGCTTGATTACTGACCTCTCAGGGATTCAAAGCTCTAAGAGAGACCTCAGCTATCCCATGGGGTGTAATGGTTTGCTGTGTCTCACTGAAGGTAAAAGAATACATCTGCACTGCCAAGCAGAACTGGTTCCTCAGGGCTTTGTCTGGAGATGGGAGAAAGGCTTGACACGAAGACAGCTTAGGGCAGACCACAACTTTCATGGTGGGAAGAAGCCTTGGCAGCACAGTGTGTTTGACCCAGCAGAGTTTTACTTGCTTTTTTCCTGTTGATTTATTGTAGGGCTGAGATTTAGGTGGCATTGGTGTGGAGGTTGCAGCCCACCTTCAGCTGTGGATCTTTTCCTAATTCCTATAAATACTGCAGGAAGGCAAAGAGCCTCATCCAAAGCCTTGAATCTGCTCTGAGGAGTGATGCCTCAAAATCAACTGTGCTGCTTTTGCTGCTGTGGTGTAAAACTCCCTTTTTGGAGCTATCCCTGAAGTATGGAAAAGGCAGAAGCATCAGAGCGCATTCTTAGACATTTATCCTAAAAGTATTCCCCATTCTGGTGGGATAACTTCTCAGCTGTGCAGTGGCACAGGGCTGTTTCTTACTCAATAGAAAGAAAGAGCATCCATACAGCAGTAAATCAGTAATTGCCACAAACTAGAAGCTTGGCTTCTGTGATAGTTTAGCGGTAGTGTTTGCACCAAAGGCTTTAATCATTGTTTGGATGGAGCTATCAGAGTATAATTAAACTCCATTTAGAAGGTTTAATTTGTTCTTTGGTGCTGAGGGAGCCATTCCAAAGCTTAGAATTATAAAGGGGATTTAATCATAAAAGATTAAATAAAGCATAGCTATGTTTGACAAGCATTTCACTCTTGAGCAAGTCATATGATCCATAATTATTCACTAAAAGCCCAATTAGCTCTGTTCCTGATTTAAATTGTCTATCTTCGAAAAGACCCTTCCTGTCACTTGGTCTGGGCTGCCTTTTTGGTGCAGACTTTGCTGATTGTGCTTTGCAGCCAGCCAGTTCTGCAGCCCCCTCCTGCGTGGGGTCCATCTGTCAGACCCCGTGTCAGCGACATCTCGTCCACGCCTTCTACACCAGCCTTAGAAAGCTTGTGTGGCAAAGTGCCCCGGGGCAAGCGATAGCACGAGTCAAAGGCCAGCCCCATGTAAAGCAGAGTGATTTAAACCTGTCTGAAGAAAGCTCTAAAGAAGTTTTTGCTGGAGGCATTCATTCCACCTGTTGCCCTATGACCTCCTCCTCTGGGACAGAGACACGTTTTATTCTCTTCATGGAAACTTCTATTTTCTTTCCCCGGGGGGAAAAAAAAGAAACCACTTATCTCTTGTGTTCTTATACTTTTTTTTTCCCCCAAGCAGTGTTTATAGCAGGAGAAACTTGGGGAATATTGTGCCAAGACTGATGCCATTCCAGTAGCATATTGGGTGCATGTCATTCTGCCAGGGGTACATACTTGGCTCAGGAAAAAGTAAAATCTTTTGCCTAATCAAAAATTCCTCAACAATAGCTCAGCAGGAGTGCATGAACTTTTCCAAATACTTGAAATTATTAATGGAAATGCCTTCTGAAGGATAATAGCAAACTTGCATTTTCCTGAAAGTGGATATGTAATCTGTTCACATCTGATAGTGCTGGGGAACAACATTTGTCAAGGTTCAGTAGGCTACAATTATCCCTTTTTTCCCCTTTAAAACTCAGTTGCAGAATTTCCCAAGTACTTTCTGGTGAACAACAAAGGCATAAAGGAGCTCTCATGCATACTAATCATTTGCATGTTTTGCCCAAAATCTTTAATGGGAGGCGGTGCTGTGTGAAAGCTGTTTTCTCTGCATCAAGCAGTGGTTTGGAGCTGAAGGTGAGATCCCTGGGGAAAGGCATAGTGCTGCCCTCTTTTCAGCTGCTACATTTCTTAAGAGAAAGCAGTGCTTTCAAAGCCTTTCCGTTATGCTTCATTTCATCAATTAATCATACCCTATTAATTGATTGGTTGATCACTTGCTTATTTCATCTTCAGTGATGTGCCAAGTGATAACAAGTGATGTAGATGTGTCTAGAAAATCAACACAAACTTTACTGGGGGTGTCAATGAGGAAGAACTTCAGGTGCCAAGAGCTGATAATGGGCAAATTTTTTCCATGTTGTCATCCATTTTGCATTGGTTCTGGAGACCAAGCACAAGCCCAGATGAGGTGGGTCCATGCTTGTGCCATGGTTTGGGAATTCAGAGCTGCCATGTGGATGGCTAGCGTTCTGTTTTGATCATTTCCCAGGGTATCATTCCTGATGTTTCTGTCCCTGGCTTCCAGGTGCCTAGTAAAAATCTCATTCTGCACCAAATCATCCAATAGCATAAAAATTTCTTAAAACTGTTCTGCTCTCTTAGGCTTTTGTTTAAGCAGATTTCCCAGGTGGCCACAGCAGATGTCAGATGTTTTGTTTCCGATATCTTTACGGGTTCATTCTGCCATAAAACACAAGGATACACAAAGATATTACTTAAATTGGAATCCACAGAAGAGGTGAACTATTTTGCTTCATTTTGGCAGCTGAAGTGTTTCTCTATGAAGGTGTCATACAGTTATAGACTATTTATTAAAAAAAAAAAAAGAATAAAAAATATTGAGATAAACTGTTTTATTTTAAAAGTCTCAGTTCTGAACCCGAAGCAGTCAATGGCATGTGGACATAAATCCTCCTTAATCAGGTTCTCCTTGTTATCCTGTTGCATACCCTTGAGACTGAGCGCAACAGAATGCACAGCCAGACCTGCAGATGAGATATATCACTGAGGAATAAGGAATGTTGGCTAATTTATTGAAGATAATTTATTATGGGATTTTCTAACAACAGCTTTAAACATGCCAAAACTTAGAGTGCAATTGGATGTTGAGGGTAGAGCTTAAAAAGAAACAAAAGAAGAAATCACCCAGGAAATACTGCGTTTGTGAAAAGCCACAGCAGTGCAGAGTGCGCCTCTTGTTGTGCCAGGTCCGCTCCCTGTGGCCATGGCACAGAGTAGTGCCAGTGGACAGGACATCATGGGGTGCTCCTCTGGCTCCCTCTGGTTCCACGGACTCTCCACTTCATTTCCCTCCACCCTGGGTTGTCATTACTCCCCAGGAACCAGAAACCTCTTATCCAGCCTAAATTAGTGCCCTCTGAAAAAGAAAAGTATAAAGAAGTAGCGCAGTATAAAGCATAGGAGGCAGGAGAGCTGATGGCAGAGAACACAAATTCCCATCTCGGGAGCAATGTCCCCCCAGAGGCATTTGCTTCCTTGTACCTTAGCAGCTGCGGTTTAGCCCCATGAAACTTGAGGCATTTCCAAGATTTCAGAGCAGCTTTGTTAGTGCACCAAAGCCTTTGTTTGACCTTTTCCTGTAATCCCCCAGCGCAGCATTGTTTAGTCAAAAAACAGTAATGTCACTATTTTGTGAATAATAATTGCAATATGATTTCTTTTTCCTAATTTTTAAACTGGCACTCTTGGCTAGGACAGTTACATAGTTGAGAAAGCCTTTAAAAAGAGATTACCCTCTGGGGCGCCCCGTTCTCCACATTCTGTCACCTTAAAGCACCAATATGGCAGAAGGTGGCCCTGGTGGAGGTTGTTGGGCTCATGGAAGCCACCTCCTTGGAATGTGTCCCAGTAACTTGTTTCTGAAAGAGGTGAGGGATGCTGGAGGAGGACCACGCCAGATTTGGCTATTTCTCATGTTCTTTCCTTCATTTATGGCTGGAGACAGGGCTAGGTTAAACAGACTTTTTTTAGTCTACCTATGGCAATTTTCTGGTCTTATCATCACCTGTTATTTATGCTGTTCCTTCATCTATTAATTTCCCGAGTAGTCTTGTATTCAAGTGTTTCGTCTTTCTGGGCATTTGGAGCACACATGCTGTACTTAGTGAGGTGAAAGTCTGATTTAGTTTTCCAGTAACCTGAAAATAAAAGATAACTCTTAAAATCACGAAATACTTGAAGAGCCAGAACACTACACTTAAAAATGGCAAAACACTCTAAAATTTGCTTTAAAACTTTGGATTCACTGACACATTCCTTTTGTCTCTTCTAAACTTCTTGGCTTACTTGAAAGGTTCCTATCCAGATTGTCTAACAAATTCATCCTAGAGAAGGATTGCACAATTAAAAGCAATCTTATTTTCGTTTTTTAGGTTTTATGTTATTCTGAAGTTCTGGATTGATTGTTGTTTTCTAACCTTAATTATCATGTCATTTTAAGAGCACAGCAGGGCTTTAAAAATAATTTGAGCTGGGATTGTGCCGAAAGTTGCATCTGGATTCCTGGAGGATGAGGGAAGCTTTGAATCAAACAGCTGGCAGGCTTGCTGGAAAGAGAAGGGCCAGCACGGCGCTCTCAACCTGTGCAGATACCAAGGGGAACTCTTGGCTGCTTAAAACAATCGCTCAGCCATGTGGCTTCATTGGGAATCCTATGTCTGAGGCTTTGCTTAACCACAGGAAGAGGCTGCATGCTCTGCGTGGCACTTGTGGCATGCAGGAGACATGTCCAACCTGTGGGGCTCTGCTGTGCTGGCGCGTCCCAGCTCAGCTCTCGTGGCTTTAGGATCTGAAACCATCACTGAAAATTGCTCCCCTCTCTGCAGCTTTTCTTGGAACTGCTTGACGTAACATACGCGATAGCCCCACTTGTTGCTAGAGAAAGAGACGGTTGCATTGTGGATGGTGTCATCACGAGGGTCCCGTTGGCAGTGTTTCTTGTTTGCTTGACCAACTCAGTGTTTCCAAGCTGCTTCACCTGCAGTTTTATGATGTGGAGCACTTGGTGGCAATTCAAATTCAAAGGATTCCCCCCTTTTTTTATGGTGTCTCCTTGTCCCCTGTGCTCATCCCTGCTCTGCCTTCACAGTGGCTCCGGGCTGATGCTGAGAACTGGGTCAGGAATTGATCTTGCTTTTTTGTTCTTGTTACTCTTTCTTCTTTATTTTGCTTCACTGTGTTTTTAAGCCACAGAGGTTCCTAATGTAGCTAGTTGTGTGTCACTGGCTACAGAAAACTGAGCTGTGTGGATTTTGCTATAAGTGATGCATACCCAATTCTACTTTTCTTATCCCAGTCCTAAGGCAAACAGAGTGAGATAACTGAATTAATTCCAATTCTTGGCCTGAACGTTACCTTTAGGGCAGCAGAGCAACAAGAATATATCTTTGCTGAAACTACTTAGGTTAATTATATGCATTTAGGAAAAGCGTGTGTATACATTTATGTATCACTTTGTATGCTAATGCCAGAAGGCACTCAGGGAGCTCGATGAACTTTCTGCTCTTTGTATTGCTGAATTTAGTAACAGGGTGTACTTTTCTTCATCCTCAAATAGCAGAAGTGTTGACATGTTTAATTTCAGACTTCTGGTTGTCATGCGAAAGTTGAATCTGAAGTACTTCCCAAGTTTTAAAAATTGTAGTCATATCTTGAAGAAAAAAAAAAAAAAGAACAATTGCTTGTGCCTGACAATGCTTATTTATAAAGACTTAGAAAGGAGAAGAAGAAGTTTTTGCGACCTGAGCCTTTGGCATTCATCCAAACCCGTTTGCATGCTGAGTCTCTCCATTCTACATTTTGTCAAATCTCTCATATAATCCCACTGTCTCTGGTCTTAATCTTAAAAAAATAGGCCTTTGTTTTGTGCTTGACTCTAGAGAATAAAGAATAGGAGACAGTCTACAGTGTTGTCAAACCTGGGTGGGCATTTTAATGTGCTTTATACATTTTTCTGTTGCATAAGGGCATTTCCCTGTGGGTGTCCATTGTTTGTGTCCTCCTCTGGTGTTATCTCCGTGTTCCTCCCCTTCTCCAAGGGAGCAGATTGCTGCTCTCCTCCTGGGCCTGGAGCAGCTGCCTCTGTGGGGCCGCTGGCAAGCTCTGCTGCAGGGAGCATCCTGCAGGGATGAAGCCTGGGCTAAACTCCTGGAGAAGTAACAGGAAAACTGCAGTACCTCGAGAGGGAGGGAGACACTTTCAGGAACAGTGTCTGAGTAGACTGAAATCTGCAGCCTCAGTTTCCGCTCTGATTGCAGCCTGTACTTGAAGAGCTTCACCATCATCAGCTGTAGAGGAGTGCTTGGGCTGTAGCTGCCGCAGCAGGCTGTGTGTGCAGCTGTCTGCTGCTTCTGGTCGGTGCAATTTGTGATGTCAGGACCCAGGCTGTATCTTTGCCTCTCTCAGGAGAGCAAGGCACATTCAGCTGTCAAAATATCACATTCTAGTGGGAGGGAAGGAAAGGCAATGTTTAATCTTGGATTTTCCAAACTGCTGTTGATCACCTATCCCCTCCATTTTAGCTCACAGCTCAAATAGCCTCCCTGTGCTCCCTGTGGTGCTGAAGAAATTGAAGACCTTAGATGCTCTGTTATTTTAAGATTAAAACAACATTAAGCTAGCCGACATTATGCAACTCAGAACTCCATAGTTTAGTGAGTTTTTGCACTGTTAACCTCTTTTTAGCTAACCACATTTTGGTTGTTTTAGTCAAATGTCTGTGGCTCGATGGTTATGATCACTGATACCATGTGTCATGAACTGGGGAAATACTCCCCATTCTGGTCAGATTAATGTGGCAGTGATACAGGGGTGAGTTGCTCCATGGCAGCAGAAAAGCAAACTGCATCAATGGGTTCCTGCAGGTCTCTTGTCAACTCATTATAGATGTTTGTTTTCTGCATCGTGCAGTTTCTGTTCTTTTCCCCAGTAACACTACTGCCATCATGCAGCTACTCTGTGCAACCTTGCACAACAATAACACTAACTCAGCACTTCTGGCACTGCGCTGCAATGTTTAAAACACCACCTAGAAACACCAGGATCCTCAGGATGGGTGATGCTGGCCACCCATCCCAGTAACTCATCTTCCTGAGTGGCCAAGGTCACTCTTCTCAATGCTCTCCTGCTGCTTTTCCCCAATTTCCAACCCTTTTCAACTCAGGGACTCCTAGCACAATATATGATTTCTATCCATTTAGTAGCTACAATGAATTTCTCTTCTGTGAATTTGTCCAATTTCCGCTTAAACAGATGCAGACTATAACATCCCTTGGCAGGGAGCTCCACAGTTCAAATAGTCATTATTTGGGTAAAATTCACTTTGTACCCGGTTTTTACCAGCTTCAGTTGATGCTCCCTGCTTCTTACAATGGGCCTACTGTGTAACGTTTTGTGGTACAGCACAGTCATGCGTTTTTAAGGTTGTCAGCTTGGCACTGTCTGATACATTTTATGGACATTTATTTGGTAAAATTTATTCCAGCACAAAAGTTCCTCCTATAAAGTCTTGTTTCTAATCCCTCATATTGCTTAAGTCTGGTTTCTGGGCTAAACATCTCTTAAACTTAATTTTTCCATCAAGCAAAAGAAGTTTTTCATTAGTAATCAGTTTGGAATAAATTATTGAGGGGCTCACTTCTATTCTGGAGGTTGCTCATGTGTAAAAGCAGGGAGGAATGGTGGTCAGCTCTTGCATGGCAGCTCTACACCTCCGCAATTTGGGCTATGTTTCTGCAGCGCCGCAATAGCTGACTACAGCTGTGGTGATGTGAAACCTCCTGAGCTGCCCAGTGTGGCACTGCTGAGGGTTTGTGGCAGATTTTCCATCCTGAAGAGATGGGACAAGCCCGCGGGTGCTGTGCCCCCTCTGGGGACGTGGGCTCTGCTGCAGGCGTTGCCCTGAGATGACTTCTTTAAACAGGATGGGGATCATGGGATTTGCTGTTAAACTGTGGGAAAGGGAGAGCTGGTGAAATGAAGGCTTCTTATCTCTGCATGGTGTGGCATGCAAGCCAAGGTATAAATTACAGTTTTCACCACATGCTAATGGAAAGGCTGTTCCTGGAAAGCAAAGGTAAAGCCTGTGAAGCGTGTGAGCAGCTGCTTTTTAACCAAGCTGCTGGCAAGTGAGCTGTTAGATAACTGCTGAGCTTCAGTACCTGTGGACCTTGAGTGTCACTGGGGTAGGAAATGTGGGAATGCTCAACAATGGGCTGATTTCTGTGTTTTGAGGGATGTCCGGGGGGTGGCCATGGGAGCGGACACAGACTGGATGTTAATGAGTTCAGCAGCTGCTCCATTAGGGTATTTTCCCACTGTCAGCACGGATGCTGAGTTGCCAGCCTGGGGGTTTCAAAGGTGATGGATATCTCCTGCCTGGTGCCAATGCTCCTTCGATGTTTTTTGCTTTGTCCCTTCTAAAATTTAAAGCAGTTCTGCTCTTACAGAGCGTCACTTCCTTACGAGTAGTTGAAATCAGAGGCATAAAATGAGAGCTTTTAGCTCTTCACTTAATTCAAGCATCTCTGAAGTTCTGCTAACATCTAATACTGACCTTGCCAGTGGGCTGTTATTCCAGTCCAATCCATTATTTCTAGAGGTTCAAGCCTATTGCTAGAGCAGTAATACTGATCCTTTATCTTTCTTGGGGCAGTTTAATATTTTCTTGGCTACGTAACCTATCTTCCCGTGCACTGAGCAGATGTTTTCATTGGATTCCTCACATCTCTGAGGTCTCTTTCCTGGATGTTTTACATTCAACTACAATTTATGAATGTGTAGAAGCTCCTTCTGGGATGTACTGCATTTCTTCCCAGGAAGTTTCCCAGGACACCGGGATGTCTGCTGGCTTTCTGGTGTCTCTTGGATTTTTGTGAACACAACATAACTTTCCAGATGCTTTGTCAGCCAAGGGCCTTGCCACCTTCTGCAGCTGATAATGAACAGCATTGGTCTCTGTTAAGAGCTGAAGCAGGTCTCAGCAATGCCATTTCGCTTCCTTCACATTGGAAGCTGCCAACTTTTCCGTTCTGGATGTTTCTTTCTCAGTTTTTTGGCTTCTCATCCCATAACGTAGCATGCTGTAATTACAGCAAATCCTTAATTTTTGCATCATGGTGCGTGTGAAGTAATGCGGGTTTGCTGATTTTTGCTGGCCCTCAGCCTTTCAGCTTCACTGCTCCAGGGCTTGTGGCTTCCTGAAGCCGTGACATAGTGCTTCCCTCTGGGTTTCTCCCCTTTGCTTTGAGGTGCAGCATTTTGGAGGTGAGTGCATGGAGCTTGGCATGCCTGCTCTGCCCCCAGCTCACACTGAGCACAAGGAACCTGTGCTCATTCTCATCCGCCTTTCCAGTTACACATACGTAAATAATTTGAACTGAAACTTCAGCTTAGCAATATTTGGGTAATAGCTCTGCGCATGGGATGAAGTCTACAGTTATGAGATTACCTCATGGGAGAACTCCTTCAATTCTTTCCAGTTTGGCCTCAGAAAGATGTTCTGGTTTAGTTGGTGAATTTCTAAAAATGAAGTTTTGGGCATGGTTTAGACAAATGATTAATGAGCACTGGTCTAGTTATAGCTGTTCTGTGCTGCTTTTTCATTATCCTAGCTATGGGAAAAAAAAGAAAAACATTCATATGTTGTTTCACAGCACATGCCCAGAATTAATTCTTGACCTTCCTGATTTAAAAATAAGTATTGAGCTCTTGTGCTTACAAGTGAATCTATCTTTCAAAAGTGGATTCCCTCCCTATATTCTGACTTTTTTGTCCCCTCTGTTTTTCTGGTGAAGAGTGCAATATGTGCTGCGGGGAATTTATCCACTCCAGCACTTTTTGGCAAAGAGGGGTGTGGGTTGCCCACGCTGCCTGCACTCTGAGGATGTACCATTTGTCTTCCCACTTGTGCTGTGCTGGCCCCCAGCTATCAGGCCATGGCCTTAAAGCAGCCACCTTGGGAGCTTCTTAGCATCCAGACTTTGCGTTTCAGTTTTTGGAGCTCCTCAGCACTTCTAAATCTCTGTTTGGAGTCAGAAAGAGAAGTGTGTGCTCGGTGCCTCGAAGATGGGATGCATCTGTTTCTGTGTTCAGTGCGTGCATCTGTAGGAAGGGGAAGGCCATTTGATTCAGCCTTGGGCCCTCCAGCCACATCTGGAGAACTTGGATCTTCCCTGGCGTGGCTGCAGCCGCTGGGTGTCATCAGGCTTGTTGCTCTGGGCTGAGCCCAAAGGGATTTTGGCATTGCAGGGGCTGACTTCCAGGCACCCGGCCACCTAATGTGATCCAGATTCTGCAGTCAGACATCCAGACACATCCAGGGGAACAAAGGGCCTGCAAGAGGGAGTGCTGCAAGGGTCCAAGGCGGGGGGGAGCTACCTCAGGGACCCCATGGGCATTTGGGGTAATGCTGAATGTATTGGGTTTAGGGTGTCATAGAATGCGTTGGGTTTAGGTTGAATCATGGAATCATGGAACAGCTTAGGGTGAAGGGACTTTGAAGTCCATCCAGCTCCAACCCCCTGCGGTGTGCAGGGCTGCCCCCCACCAGATCAGGCTGCCCATGGCCCCATCCAAGCTGGCCTTGAACGCCTCCAGGGATGGGGCATCCACAGCTCTCTGGGCAGCCTGTGCCAGGTTGTAATTGAATGTATTAGATTTAAGGTCTTATTGAATGCATTGCTCAGCGCAGTGTGGGCTTCCAGCAGCCCTCTCCTACAGTGGGATGCTTAGGGCAATGTAGGCACCTTTTTATCAGAGGGGTTCTTTGAAAAGGACAGAGCTGTCTGAAAAAATAAAATCTAGATGTTCATAAACCAACATCTAGATACTTGGCCTGTAGAGCTGTTTTTAGGGAACTGTCTGTAGCACGTTACATGCACCAGCATTTCAGAAGGCTGGAATACCTCCGCAAATGAAAAGCAGCAATGCTGGTGAGCAGTCTTCAAAGGCAGCACAGTAACCCCTAAGGGGAGATCTGCTTTTGTGAGGAATTCCCCCGCGGACGGCTGGGAGATCTTAACAAACCAGTCCTTTCAATCTGCCGTGTGCTGTGAGGCTCAAGTAAGCATTCGTTCACCCGGCACAAAAAGCAACAGGGAAGGAGAGGGCAGGGGTGGGAGGGCTTAGTCAAGGTGAACACGGAGTTGGATCTTTACCGAAAGCAGCTGTAGGTGCAAATGAATTGCGTGAGTGGAGGTAATAAAAGATATGTTATCCCACCTTTAGGAAAAAGCAACAGTGAAAATACAAAGGGCTCGTTTCAGGCTTTGGTTGTCTGATCCCCCCGTTGACTCTGCACAGCCATTGCTGTGCTGATGGGACTCAGGACGTGCGTTCCCTCGGAGGTGTGGCTGTGCGGCCAGCTACGTTCACTGCTTCTCTGGAGCTGCCAAGCAGCCTGCTCGTGATTTTTGCTCCTGCTGTTGGTATTTTCAGTTCTGTATTGAAACCGTTGTGTTATCTCTAGCGGTTAGATCAGCATACTGACAAAAAATCAAGTTTCTTGACAGTGCATTTCCTGCTAACTAAGATATTAAAGTCTGGAAAAGGATCCCCATTAACGTCGACAGGCTTTGGACTGGGGCCATAGTCCACTTCCAGGCAGTAATAAACACTGCACATTTTTCCTATCAAAAGCAATAATTTTTCAGCTCTATTGCACTGGCTGAGAAGTTTACCTTTGTAATGCCATATAGGAAAAAGCATCAGGGGACTTGAATCACAGTCATGTTTACATTTTCCTGTGTAAAACAGCAAAATACTTTTAAGACTTACGTTACAAAGCATTCTTTTTTGTTGCTGAAGCATTTTGCACCAGCTTCATGTTTGTCAGCAAGCCCAAAAAGCTTCAAGCAAATGGAATGGATTAAGATAGACTTTTTCAAGGAGTTGTATTGGGACTGTTCTTAAAATAACATCTTTCCTCAAGAAGTAGATTGGTGCACTATGATATCATTGCAGAGTCACGGCTTTGAGAAACAAACTTATTTATATTAATGAAAAATATTTCGGCTGAAAACACTGTCAAAACAATCTCCAGGAAAGTCATTGTTGTGGACTGGAAAGAATGCTACTTCACATGTGTTTAATTATTGGGAGAAAAAAATTAATCTTGCCTTGCATCACAAAAATCAATCTGCAATAACAGGAAATCCTGAGCCATTTGTGTAGAGGTTCCTCTTTCATTGCAACGGGCAATTGGTTCCAGCTTCTAAAACCTGTCTAATTCTCGACAGCTACAATCATACCGCCTGCACTGAGCTGCACACAGCAATGTTCTAATGGTGAGCTTGATTTAGTGTTGTAAACAAAAAAAAAAAACAATGGAAATGACTCTTCAGTATGCGGTAATGCTATTTCACTTTTTGGTTATGATCACAGAGGTCAGCAAAAATAGGAAAAAGTCCAAATTCATGAGCAAGGAGCTGATTATTCTCCTTCCTTCCTCAACCTGTGCATGCCTGTGCCTGCACAAGCTAAGGAAATAAAAAGCAAGATCTGGCTGGCAGCTACTTGTGCTGCCTCAGAGCCTGCACTCCCAGCCCTGCAGGAGGACACTGCATCGGTTGCCATGCAGAGCAGGAGCCACAGCCCATGTGCCCAGATGTGTGTGATTTGGGGTGCAGACCAAAAGGCAGCACCGTGCGGATGCGGGGCAGGAGGGTGGTGCAGGGAAGTGCACAGTGGTGCCAGCAGCCTGTCAGCAGCGAAACGGTGGTGCTCACAGCAGCTGGGGATGCTACAGAGGGGCTTCTTCCAGAGTGTCGGACATGGAGGTCTACTCTGGGGCCATACGAGGTGCTTGCACTGGTGAGGAGCAATCTCCAACACCTTGGTTGATGTCCAGTGAATGTAGGTTGCTCTGAAAGTAGTGCCTCCTATTTATTTCCATGGAAACTACAACAGATACAAAGAGCACAATGACACTATTTGATAGAGCAAATTGTCAGCTACCTAATACCATTTTTCAGCACAGTCACCACCATTAGCCAATCTGTGTGGGTGAGCTGATCAAGACGCCGTTCGTTTCATGGTGTGAGAGCTGTGCGTGACTGTCTGGAATGTGGCTTGTCTTTCACGTTGCTTTGTATTTTTTGCATGCTGCTTCCTCTTTGTGTTCCTAATTTTTTACTTTCTTTTCAGTTCACTATCACATGTCTTTTATCATCCTCCTCCAGTCCGTTTTTCCACCTGTCACACAGACACTTACAGGTAGAATACATGTTTAAAACAATCCCACAAAAAACTACTTTTTTGTGATTCTAGCATGGGCTCACACAGGGAATCAGACCTCTCTCCCAGGTCTGTCCAGGTGTCTGTTCCTCTGTCCTGCTGGACCTGCTCAATGCATGCCCAACCCATTGCTACCAATTGTCATAAAACTACGTACAAAACATCCCTTACTTGCCTTAAATATATATCTAAGACTCTCCTTCATGACCTTTTCTTCACTTGCAAGAGCAATTTCTACTGGCTGTTTGCAGCTGTCCCTGCCATGCTAGCTCTGGCTGCACCAGGGTCTCTGGGAGGAGCAGACTGTCCACCCTGCTGTTCCCCAGCACCTCGAAGTGCACAGGTAGGGTCTATCAGTTGGCCCATGGACACTGGGGGGTGCCTGTGTAAGGCAAGCTTGAATTTCATCCTTGTATCACAATTACAACTTAAAATCCATGTATCTTGCCACATGCCCCTGGGCTGAGAGATGAGTGCTGGCAGTAGTCTTCCGGATCCAAGGCAGATGTCTGCTTCATCTCTTCTCATTTCTCAATATCCAGCTGATAACCAGAAGAAGGGAAGCAGCAGGCTCCTTGTATTGCACCCATCTGTCCCGAGGGTGGTTCCAGAAGAAGGCGATTGCTGGCTGCTTTGTTTTCAGATTCACTGGGTAACAGCTGCAAATGGCAAGCCATGTCTGCACTGTCATGTGCTTCTCCAGAGCCCATGAAGGTCATGCTCAGCATCAGCTGCCACTTAGCTGATCCTGAAGGATGATTTTCGAGGTTGCAGTGCGACCTGCACAAGAGTTCTCCTTCCTTTGGCTGAACTGATTCCTCCACCTCGGTGCCTGCTGTTCCTCTCCTCTGATAATATTTGTGCTGTGTGTTTAGAGAACAATGTGGCTGACTTCTCATTTCCTACATATGAAGGTGTTCTCCTTCTACAGGGATTTCGTGAGGAGCAATGTTCCTCTTACAGGGAACGTCTTCTCTTCCTACACTATGCCAGGGAGTTAATAGACTAAGTGGAAGCAAGCACAGTGCTGAGCACTGATTTACATCTCTCTGTGCTATTAGATTGTTAGCATCATGTCCTTGGCATGGTTTTGGCTGAGACTCTGACAGCTCCTAGAGATGTTTCAGGGACAAAAAGAGGGGACTTTTCCCAGGAGGCAGTCTGGATGCAGTGTTGGGGGACCATAGGTTTGTCATGCAGTTAGGACTTGGGTGCGCCCCATGGCTTCAGGGAGGTCCACTGATCCCTGGCATGATCAGATGCTACTATGGATGGAGTCGCAAGGTGAGAGTCTGCCTCTTTTTGCTTTTAAATACAACTTAAGGTACGTTTTGTTTAGTTTTAGCAGAACTACTGGAGGAAGTGAGCTACTAGCCATGGGAGAAAAAAGACCATCCAGATCTAAGGTTCATTCAGGTTGGAAGGGACCTTCTGAGATCTCCAGTCCAGGCTCCTGCTCAAAGCAGGGTCAGCAGTGCGGTCCTGCTGGGTCTCAGGGGAATGTACCCAGCCTGGTAACCTCCAAGAACAGAAACAGAACCACCCCCTCAGGTGTTGTGGAAGATGGCATCTTGCTGGTCGAACTCAAACACTGAATCTTGGACTTCCTCACATACATGGTGATGCCTGTTTTTAAATCTCATTTCCTTCTTTTGTTAACTTTGAACAAATGCTCGTAGCACGTTCTTGGTTGCATTGCTCTTTTTGCAAAGAACGAGTGGAACGTCTGCCACGCAGACTGGAGGCTGTGGTTTATGATACAACAGAAGCAGTACAGGGGCACTGGCTGTGGGACACCAGGCCCTGTGCTCATGGGGCTGAGGAGTTAGTACTTCACCTGGCACTCCTGCGTTCTCAGAGTGGTCAAGAAGATGGCACTCCTCCCAAAACCTGGCTTCTCATGCTAGCAACTGAGTATGTTCGTATTTTCAGACTCAGAGAGGAGATTGTCCAATGTCTGATCAAACCATGGGCTGCAGTGGTTTGGAGAGCTGAAGTGCCTCCACCTGCTGATCTAATGAGATCCCAGGAGGGCTTGTCAGACCTCTTTATTTGTCATTAAGCTATGTAGCCCCTTCCTAATGTTCGGATTCCTTCTCATTTATGCAGGGATTTATTGGTTTATTCGTGCCATGAGTCACTGCTCCCTGTTTGGAGAGCAGACGCACGCTGCCGTGTGAGCTGCTCCCAGTTGGACATGGACTGAAGGAGATGATGGGATGGGTGGTGGCTGGGCTTCACCAGCAGCTGGTAGCTGGACTATTTAATGCTTTTTTAGTGGGATATGTTCACAGAGCTGCTTAATTTCAGCTCTTAAATTGCACGCATGGTGTCTGTCCCTATTACCTTACACCTTTCTGTAAAAAGCATGGGGTGGCCTCAACTATTTCCATTTGAATTTAGTAAAATGAAATTGTCCCTTCATGAGCAAGATTGAAAAGCTGGAGACGAGTTTTCTGCGCTGTAAGCTTATCTAGTCCGTGTCCTAAGGAGTAGGACTTTCTGTTGGTTCCGTGTTGCTGTTCTCCCGCGTTTGGAAATCAAACCAGAAGCAGGCATGTGGCGGGAAGTGAGTGACTGTGGTGTGTATGGAAGCACTGACAAGCTGAAAGCAACTCATGGAGGCAGATTTCCTATTTACATTCTATGTAGAAGAAAATCATAGCAAGCAGACTTGCCAAATTGGTGATGGAGAACACAGGAACATTTTGTCTGCTGAAATCAGTATGTGAGCTTATGGCTAAATTACAAACACTGTGTATTGGGAAAATAGATCACTTCTAGAAAACACATGCTCATTTCGTTTGGGTTCCTCTTGGAAATAGAATGCACAATATCCATTTTTAAATAGAAAAATGTGGCATTCTGTTGGAAGTTTATCTCATAGCCATTGCCACCCAGCTTATCTGAGCACCCTTGCACTCGGCAGTGGTGGTGGATTCTTGGTGCTCTAGGGAATAGCACATCTGCTCGTCCCAGTGGGAGCAAACCCAAGTGGTTTGGGATTGGCTGTGCACCAAGCATCAGGAGCAGGGACCAGTTACACACAGGAGTTCACATGTCAGTGTGTCAGAAAACAGGAAATAACAATACTTTGGGTGCCTTTTCTCCTGGATCAAGGTGGAAAATACAAATTTAAACAAAATATCTTGTCATCTCAAACTCTTCTGTGTAAGAAAATTTCAAGTGCTCTTCTAATTACCTGCAATTCTTTCTATTGAAAGTGTCATGAAAGTTGACACAGTCATGGAAAGCATTTAAATGGTGGTTGATCAGCATTTCCCAGTGCCAAATGAGTCTGCATGGAGTTTTGGGCCAGGCTGAAGTTAGAGACAGGCCAGGTAGCAGGGAGCTCCCGAAAGGTAATTAAAAAAGTAAGATTTTGTCCTCAAATTCTGTAGCTTGTGGTAGTGTGAAGGCCAGGTTCCTCTGGTAAATATTTCACAATTAATCATTTAACCATTTCAATGAATGCATACGTACAGAGGTATATTTATCTAATTATATTGCACTAGAATCCAGTTACTCTGAAAATTAACAGAGCTGAGTTAATTTGTTTCACAGAACAGCACAGCACAAAACCTCATTGCTTCGTGGAACACAGCTACCGCCAACATTTGAAACAACCCCATCCTCGTAGTTATCCCCTGTGAGCCCTCCCATAGAACCACAGAATCACGTAGTGGGGAGTTACCACGTTCAGATCAAGCAACAGAGGAATGTGTTGCTGAAAGGAGGCCTTGCGAGATGCTGTGAGAGCGTAGTTTGGAGCAAAGCAAGGCAGACAGCATCACTGTGCAGTGTCTGGGGTAGGAGCCATGCTGGTGGCTGTGAATGCCCCATGCGGAGCAGTGCCCCATCTCAGCATCAACAAAGCGCTATTAATAATTTTCCTGGGAGCCCGGAGCATGCCATTGTTCTGCGTAATGAAAGGAAAAGTAAATAAAATAACTCCTATTGTAGCTATTTTAAAATGCTCAGTCTGTGGAATGCTGCATTTTCAAAATATTCTGGTTTGTTTTGCTCCCTCTGTGTGGACTGACTCTGGCACTTACATAGTCAGTGCTGAACAATCGAAAGTGTGGCACTGGGAGTATAGGAGCAATAGGGGTAATCTCTCTCCTGCTGCAGTTACAGTGATAATAATGGAATTATATCGTGGGTTGCTGCAAAATTTTAACTTTTTGTTTTAACAGATACATAGGAAATGAGGAATTAATCAGTCCTTGGACATCTTGCTGGGTTGTGGGTTAGTAGAGAGTGTTGAGGTGCTTTTTTTCATCCCTTTTTGGTGATCACACGTGCTCAGAAGCAGTTGTAGTTCTGATCTTCGTGTCAAGAGTTCTTCAGGTGATTTAAGGAGAGTTGTTAAAAGTGCGCCCTGACTTCTTTGGAAACAAAGATGGTGCACAGCTTCGTTGGCCTGTATCACAGTTCTAGTCTCTGAGGTGTGTGAGGAACAGAGGGTGGCTGACAGCTACTGCAGCACGACAAAGTAGCATTTTTGGCAGCCCCCGACATGATTGAAAAAGTCTGTGTGTTCACCAGAAGTCCAGTCCTTCTTATTTACTATTTATACTCCGTTATTTATAAAACATCACAGCAACATAAATATCCTACACGAAAATCTTATTGCATCCTGTTTAAAATAGTTGTTTTATTGCGTACAGGCCATATTTCCTGGACACTTAAAGCCGAATTTGCTGGCCAGCGTTCCCTGGTGCTTGGAGGAAGATTTATACCGGCGAGCACAGACAAATGCCTGTTAAGCGCCTGCAGTGCTTGAACATGGATAGCACAGCATCTTTGCTCGGAACTTCCTCTGGGATGCTGCTGTGGGGGACTCCTGATTCACTTTGCTGCATTTTGCAAAGTTACATTGTCGTGAATGGTGCAAGAGAGCTGCCCCTGAGTGGGAGGCATTGCATGGGTTTCCACAGAGCCGCTCTGCTCACCGCAGCGCTCGCTTGCCTACCTCTTGGAAACAGCCACAGGAACACTTTTTTTGTGAGGGAAAAAGAACAGAGTGTTTTCAGAGACATATCATAATTTGTCCCCTAAGGGTTCATTGAAGAATATTCTTTAGAGTAATTATTTTTCATTAGAGTAAGACAGCCTGTACGATTTTAGATGTTGTGCGGGTTCTGGACAAATCCCAGCTAGTGAACAAACTTTCTTTTCTCTTTGTGGTAAGAGCTTATTATTCACAGTGAAGAATTCAGCCTGATGAGAAGCTCAGATCTGGCTTCCTTTTTAATCACCCTCCTCCCCTCTCCTCTCCTCAGGCAGACTTTTGTGCTTGTTGCAAAGGTTTTCCTTTTACCACAAGCGTAGTTCCGAGATGCCGTTGCATTGTTCCCTTTATTGGGCCCTTTGGTGGCTGCTGTGACTCAGCCTGGAGGAATGACCCCGTTCAGCTTCACCGAGTGCTGGTGTTCCAGCCTGGCTGGGGCATTGCCAGCTGGTTGCAGCCCCTGCTGCAGCGCCCCTGGGGCTCACCTGGTGTTCGATGAAAAATGCACAACTGGTGGAAACACCTTGAACAACTCCATCAGAAACTGCAAAATAAAAAAAAAAATAAAATAAAAACAGACTTCTTAAGGGAGGTGGCTTTCCCCTTGCAGTTGCACGGCCTGCACCACGTGGCGGGTGGCAGCGGGAAGGACGTGTGTCCCGCTGCATGTGCCGCGCAGCCCCGGCATTGCACAAGTGTGTGCTTTCGTGGCGATGCCGTGCCTCGCTCTGGCTGAGGGTTGGTGCTCATTAATCGTGGCTGGCGAGGAATGCCGGGGAGGGAGCTGTTGTGCAGTTCCCTTTCTCGTGTCCTTGCTGATACGATGTCTTCTCGCCTCCTGGTATGAAAAACACGGCTGCCTCTTTATCACTGTCTGCAGACAGGGCGCAGCTGTGGCAGCAGCACCAGCCCTGTGTGGGGGCAAGCAGCAAGCAGTGCCGCGGGTGCAGCCCCTCCACAGCTCTCCTGGCCAAGGGGTGGGCGAGGGGAAGCACAGGTCTCCAGAGCTGAGACTGTCAGCGCTCCGTGCATCCTCGCAGCACCGGGGCAGGGAAACAGAGAGCAGAAGTCACAAAATCAGGCCCTGTGTAAACACAGACAGTAAGACTTCTTTTAATTCCCCCCCCC
>WBMW01001358.1:590233-716344 GCA_013396635.1 Penelope pileata
TTCACTGCCAAAACTGAACTTTATATACAACAGATGGAGCCAGTCTGCAGACTCCCTGAGCCTCATCTCCCCAGCTTGACCTCCGCATGTAAAAAGTGGCAGGGAATTCGTGCCACTTGTTTTAGTGATCTCTGGCAGCCCGGTTGGCTTTAAGTGCTATGCAGCATGTTTTGCATTTGAAACAGAGTTCTTTAGAGTCGCTGGGTTTGCATAGCATTGTGTGTTGGAAAATAAATCGAAGGAGAAGTGCAGTAGTAGGGCTGGCATTCCGGCTCTGCCAAAGGCTCGAAGAACTATGAAGCTAAATAATATTCTAGCACAGAGGAAACTGCTAGACTTCAAAACAGGATCTTATTTGAATTCATTTTGGCACACTGGTAACTTTACTGAGCTTTTAGAGCAGATGAGAAAAATGCATAGGTTGCTCCGAAAGTAATGCCTCCTATTTTATTTCCACGAAAACTGCAACAGGTACGAAGAGCACAATAACAGTGTTTCATAGAATCATAGAATGGTTCAGGCTGGAAGGGACCTTAGAGATCATCTTGTTCCAATCCCCCTACCATGGGCANGTTTGGTACAGCAAATTCTTAGCTACAAAACAGTGTTTTTCAACAGTCACCACCACTAGCTCTGCATTTTCACCAGCAATGAACAAGGGCCTGCATGCGATGCTTGTAACAATCTGCACCAGTGGAGGCGCTGGAACGCAGCACCCACCCTCACAGTGCTCGCATCCAATGTTCGGTCTCCAGCGAAGTTCGGCAAGCATTGATGAATGCCAGTGGGTGCCATTTTTTCTGCATGGAGGTGGTCGCTCCTTTGCTCCATACGCACTTCTGTTTCAGATACCATTTTGTCAGAGTGCCCCTCTGCTGTCATCTGTCACACAGCAACAAAATGGAACAGGATATTGATGGGAAGGTTCAATCTCTACTGCCATGCCACCAACAGCCACCTCTGACATTGTAGGCCAGCATAATAAAAGCAGGAGGCATTACTTTCGGAGCATCCAACTGCATTCTACTGTTGCCTTACAAAACACTCCACCAAGGCAAGAAGTTACAGTCCCCTTTTTCCAGCAATATGAGGAAGAAAGCAGATGTGGAGCAGCCCCTGACGCCTGCCTGGGTGTTTGCAGCAGCCACGAGCACTCGCAGCTGCACCCAGCATCAGTGGGAGCTGGGATGTGAGTGCCCGCAGTGGTGTTGAAGCCCTGAAAATTCAGGCTGTAGGGGTCGCAGATGGCTCCAAAGTAAGCGGAGGTGTTTTTATGTTGATCTCCCTGTGTTTCGGCTCCTTCCTGCCAAAGAAAGGAGGAGTCTGACACTAAGTTCCCAGGCTTGCCTTGTTTCTGTGTCTCCAGGGCAGTGTGTGCCCAGCACACTACGGAAGATTTGCTGTGTGAAGAGCAATAGTTTGTCACTAGAGAGCAGGTCTGGGACGACTCATCTGTTCCTGTCCCGCTGGTCACATCCTGGTTCCGAGTGCTTTGTCTTCTGTGCTCCATGCGGTATTTTTAATCCTGTAATCTTTCCTCTTGGCTTCAGTTGCTGATCTCCAGGCTGAATCCTATAAAATGCTTTTTGGAATTGTAGGCACATTGCTGGAGATGTGTGCATGCTAGTAAATTTCCTTTATCTCTCATAGCAGTAATGCTTTCAAAAAAAAAACTCTGTAGCACAGATAAGGACGTGCTGCACATGAATCTGTCCTTAGCTGACATGTGGGTTTGAAATGTTTCCTTAGCCCATCAGTAACAGCAGTTTCCTTGTTTCCTTTACATCTTGTTCCTGCATCGGCCAAGAAATGATTGCAAAAAGTTGAAATGTCTTTTCCAAAAATGCAGAAATACGTATCTTCAGCAGAAGGCTACAGAGGAGTCTACAAATACGACACAGATTATTTAACTGAAAAAAAAAAAGAATGAATTGTTCAAGCTCAGTGATTTCCCAGCGTGTGTCGTTCCGCACAGGATTGGGATGGATTTTGGTGCTTTGCTGGAAGGTGGCAGCACGCCTTCACCTCCCGTTGATGCAGGTGTGAAGGAGCACAAAGAGACACACACAGTGCATGGGCAGAACATGGAGCTGGTCTGCACTGCAGAGGGGCTTTGTGATGCAGAATAAATAACAGAAATGCCATTTTCCCAGGACCATGTTCCCTGGTCTCTTTTGGTGTCCTTCTCACCTTCTCACTTCTCTGGGCAGCACTGTTCTTTTGTGGGCTTTCCCCATCACTGTCCCAAGGTGGTTTATGTGACTTGAGCCCAGCAGGGAAGCACCTGGCACTGACCTCCTGCCTCCCTGCTTCCTCCTTCATGTCAACCCTTCTTGTTTCTCCCACCCCTCTCCAGATTTTGTTTTCTTGTTGCAGGGTAGATAACACAACTTTGCAAAATGTTTTCAGTTTTGGAAGGAAGCAGCAGTACTCTTCTCCATTGCAACTTTCCATGCACGGCATGTTGTGATGTGGGTATCGCTGCGTCTCCTGCAAGCTGCCAGAGTACCTAGCGATGCTAGAAAGAACAGAAATAACAAACACCACCTGGAATTAGAAATGTGCTGGTCATGGCGAGGGTGCTACCTGCGGGGTTAACATTTTTTATCTCTGTTTTTCCATCTGCATGAAGGACAGCCCCAGTGCAGCACTGTTTTCCTTGGCTGCCGCGCTATCGCAGAGCTGCACTGCTTGCCAGCGTTCTCCCATGATCCAGCCCCGTTGGTCTTTTGGGTCCAGCCCTTTTTGTAAATGGCTGTCCTCTGCCGATATTTATGTGGAGCAGAGTGTGCTCGAGAGAGGCCCGTGGAGATTTATATGGTGTCACTTAGAGCATGTTTTTGGAAGTAATGGCATAACTGATGAAGAAAGCAACTCCCTTTTGCAGCAAGCCAGCCTATCATGATGGTCAGCACAGTGACCGAGAGGCACTGGCAAAATTTCAGCTCTTGTAAATTGACTGCTGTGTTTATGATGGAGGAAAATCGTGCCACGTACCTGCATTAAATCAGCAGAAGTGTATTGGAGCATAACCACTGCTCAGCCAGAAAAGAGTCCAGCACAGCTCTGATGCTTGAATGATTTGCAGTTGGGCAGTGCTTGAAGGATTGTTCGTTGATTCGGATTTCTGAGTGTGATACTGCTAAAAGCATCCATGCTTTGGGAATTTACAGCACATTGCATGCTCAAATGCAAGCTGAAGGCTTGCAATCACCTGGGAATACCATCAGCAGTTTGGGATTCAAGCTGACCAGTCTGTGAGGCTGGGAAGCAGTGGCTTTGGCAGGTTTTCAGGCACCTTCACGAGAGTGTTTGCTGCACAAAATGCTGCTCAGCCAGGGTGCGTGCTGCTCTGCGCCGCTCTGTGCCTCTGGAACCGAGGGGACTGCTGTGTCTGGGGGCACACGCTTCATGCACATGGCTGCTTTTTCATTTGTGGTGGGTACAGGAGGTCACCGCTGGTGGGATTTCTTGGCAGAGAGCCTTTTTCAAACAAAAGGCCAAGTTGTGTGATGTGTGGGCACAAGAGTCTCTCTCTGTCCTGAGTTTTGTAAAGGAGAGCAAGGATGTGCCTGATTTCCTATGCATTTATCTGCATCAGTGACTTAATGGCTAGTATAGCTACACACTGCTCCCTCCTCAGCAGAGCAGCTGAGAAAGACCCTCAAACCAGGATGCTGGTTTTGGTTTCATTCCTTTGTCACTGCCTTTTACTTCCTGTTTGCATTGCGCAGTGCCCACAAAGCCAGTCTCCTTTTCCTTTTGCTCGCTGCTGCGTTGCCACTGCTGACACTCCAGCCCAGGAGTGCTGTGCCTGGAGGTGGGAGGAATTCTGGAGGAGTTTGTCCAAATGTTGGTATCCATCCCTGCTGGAAATGTTCACAGCAAGGTTTCATTCCAGCAAAAATCATTTGCGTTGTTCTGTAAATGAAAGCTGAGCTGTTCCGTAACCTTGGGTTCAGCTGTGCCAGGGAAGTGTACCACAGTGAGGGGGGTGCTCTGCCGGTCAGGTATGGTCCAGGAATGTGGTTGTAATTCTCTTTGGATAGTGGAGACCATTTAGTTTGCAGGGTGACATCGGAATTATTACTCCTTTCAAGGGAGAGAGATTATGGCCATGTGGTTTTCCTTTCAAATTCAGGTTTTGGTTTCCATTTACAAGCAGTTCTTGTAAACAGAGCCTCTCTGCTTCATTTTTGCTAAAAGGCTTCTTGTCATAACACTTGGAGGGCTGCTTTATCTTCCTCCCAACCAGCACAGGTAGCTGGGGAGGCTGAGAGCAAGCTGCTTGTGCTCAGCAATCCCATCTGCAGCAACAGCCTTGAAGTAAATCAAACTGGAGCATGTAGCTTTGGGCCACCAGCATTCGCCTGATACCGATTTCTAAGGGGCTGAGACAGTGTGGTGATGAGTGACTTGACATGAGCCTGGATGAAATGTTAGCATATAGATGCCTCTGGATGGCTGGGGTCATGGTCGTGGTCATGGTCATGGTCATGGCAGAAGGGAGCAGCTCCGTGGTGCCACCCCATGAGGGCTGCCCCACTGCTGTCCCGTTTTACGAGACAGTGTCATCCATTTACAGATCATCTGGGAGCAGCAGGGAACAGAAAGTAGGTCAGCACCCTCAGGAGCCCTGTGCAGTCATGCGGGAGAGAGATGCTGAAGTTCTGTGCAGATCAAGTCCTGCCCTTTCAGCTCATCCCGAGTGTGCTCCCTTGCTTTCAATTTAACTGGAAAATTGAATGTTGCCTTCGTTTTCATCCTCCCTCAGCCCTTCCTTTGGGGAATCTCATGCCAGATCCTCTTTCCTCATTTTCCTTTCTGCCTGCTGGCCAGCAAGGCATTTCCTTACCTTGTTAGGAAGCCCAGCAATTTGGACACCCTGCTGAATCCAGGACAGGCAGCTCTTTGGGGCATCATGAGCACTGTGCAGTCCAGCATGCAGCGATGGTTTGGTTTTGAACCACACTGCTGATTGCTTTGTGTTATATAAGGGTTTTGGCCACCTCTCTGCATTTTTCTGTGAAATGATGCCCTTCTCTCACTCCCCTTTCTGATTTAGACATGCCTGCATCAAAATCTTCTCGCTGAGCGAGAAGCCATCAGTGCTTCCAGAGATGATCCTCTGTGCATTGCTGGCTGATATGTTTGTTCTCTCCCCCTGTATTTCTAAGTAGCAAAGAATGTATAAGTAAATAGTGATTTGGGGGAGAAATCAGTAATGGAAAAAATAACTTGAACAAGATTTGATAAAAAATGCTCTGTTTTGGTTCAAACTCATGGGTTGCAAGCATTTCCTGCAGGCCAGTGGGAATTGGAAAACCGTTTTTGTGGGACTTTGAAATCTTAGAAATTTCAGAAGTGAGACAATCCCTGAGCCTGTTACAAAACATCAGGCAGCAGTCGAATTGTATCTGAGGTAGTGCAACCAGCAGAACCAAGCTCCTTCTCGCCTACAGAAGGGCCGGAGCAGGAGCGTAGTTTTTGTTAACCTGCTGCTGCTTTGAGTGGGTTAATAAGTTCTCAACTTGTAGGTTTAAAATCCACAGAGGGATTGCTGTGATCTTTTAACAAGCCATGTTAACGAGAGGAGATTAACCCCTATTATTAGGAGTTGAGCTAAATCCAGAGCGAAGGCATTAAACTGAACCAAAAATCTGTGCTGTAGGAAAAGTCCGGGAGTAACTCCCTGACTGGTGAAACATTACATTGTGCTTGGATCTAAACCAGGCCTGCTGTGAGGGGGATTGCTTATCTCAGCTGCTTTCCCCTCCCTGGTTGAGTGATGGGCCACCAAATCCACCAGGTCCGGGACCCCCGGTGTGTCATGTTGTGGTTTTCATCTGAATCTCTGGGTGTGCATGGCTGGGGGTGCCATGAGCATTGCTGGGCCCTTGTCAGGGCTCGGAGGATGAAAAGGAAAAATAAAGTCAAGGGATGGAATTCAGGCTGCCCCCAAAACACCTATGCTTGGGGGCTTGGGGTTGGTCACTTCTGATTCAGAAACACTGCTCCTCGATGTGGAACTGAAATGCTTTGACTCAGGTTCTTTTTACTTTTTTCCTTACACTTAGTCATTTCCTGAAACACTACTATTGTTAGTTTTTCCCCTGCACACAGTGAGATGTTTTTCACCAAAAAATTTAAAAAAAAAAAAAAAAAAAAAAAAAAAAAAAAAAGGAAAGAAAAAGAAAAAGAAGAAATGCCCCAGCTCAAAGCCCGGTTGTCCTCGAGGCCGAAGGATGAGTCACGAGTTCACTGCGGCTGGGAGATGCGCTCACAGATCAGCGGGATCCAGCATGGTGCTCCCGGGCTGCCTGGTCGGTCATGCTTAGTTGCTAATTAGCTACCTCCAGCCTGTTCCCTGGGAATTATGATAATGAACATAAAGAACTGTTTATTCTAAATGAGACTTCCTGAGGGTAACAGCCTCCTCGGTGGCTGGAGAAATGGAAAGCAAGCCCAAGGAAACACCAGGGTGCTGTGGTTTTTGGCAACAGATGATAAACATTTCTTCATGGATGGAGCAGAGCATGTAATTTACTGCCCGGCTCTAACAAGAGCCGTCTTGACCATTTTGCTCTTCTTTGCCATCGCTGTCAAAAGGCAACAGCTAAATCTCCTCAGAAACTGTGCAGTTGACACTTTTGTAGGTGGTAGAATAAAACTTCTGGGCTTTATCTGTGGAAAATGAATTCATCATCTTCATAAGATCTCAGATATTCCCTTTAAGGGCTACATTGCTCGTGGAGCAAACATCTGTCTGCAGAGGACATTGGTGGTGGGATCAGTCGCCACTTTACTGCCTTTCTGTGGCATCCCACTGGGGCATACACGTCCATTGTCCCCACTTTACCCCAGAGCGCAGAGCAGGGCCAGGCAATGTCTGTGCAGAGTGGGGAGTGGAGGCAGTTGTGCCATTGTCCATGGTAGCACATCCCTCTCTGGCTCAAGTGTCTTTGAATTGTTTGGAAACGCACAGGGGGAAAAGCGTTGTCCCTGTGAGCTTCAAGGAGCTCTGAAAGGGAATTTGGTGCATTGGGAATGGTGATCAATATGAAGTCACTGTTGCACGCAACAGTAACCTTATAAACATGTAAAAGGTTCAGCACTTGCAAACTAAGAAAAGCCAGAGTTAACGCATGTGTACCTAATTTTTGCTGGACTTCCATGGTTCTCTGTTATGATTCAACCTTTAATTACATGACTGCAGTCTAGTTTGGTTTTGTTGGCTTTTTTTTTTTTTTTGTTTGCTTTTTTCTCTGGCTCTGCTTTTGGAAGGGTTTCCATAGAGGTCCAAGCGAGGTCCAAGCGCAGTGAAGTTCTGCTGTTGTAACCTCACCCTGGCTGGAGAATGTGAGCAAGCAGGCGACCTCCTTCTGCTGGCTGTGGTGCAGATTTTTCCTTTTTGTGTCGTATGATTTCCACCCCCGTGCACAGCAAGAAAACAGTGAAATACTGTTTAAAAAAGTCAGATAACCCTGCAGAAATAGGGACACTGGAGCTCAGAAAGTTGGGAGATTTTCCATGCCATTGCCAGGCTGAGCCACCCGATAGAAGTGCCTGTCCCTCTCCGTTGAGTTCAGAGGAACCTGTGCTCGGTCAGCCTGGTGGCATGAGATTGAGGTGAATTTGAGCTGCTTCACAGAAAATTGTGTATGCTGATAATGAAGGATGGCATTGATTATCCTGTGCTTACAAAATGCTAATGTGGAAAACTTTGTCCTGGTCCGTGCATATCTGCCTTCCATGCCCTGTCTTGGCTCTGGCTTGAAAATACGTCGGGACTGGGGGTTGTTGTTTTAGCCAAGGGTTGCATAAAGGTTTGGGATTCTGGTCCTTGCCAGGGACGCTTTGCTGTCAGTCTAGTGGAAATAATGATATGCTTCTGCTGTGAAATTTAAAGAGTGGTGCTCATTTGGTGGTAAATCTAAGGATTTAACTGAAAAGTCTGAGAAACGTAAGAAAGGAACTATCAGTTTTCTCAGACATATCAGTTTTTCTCATCCAACATCAGATGTTGGATTTAGCTCCTATTTGCAGCCCTCATACTGTAGCGGTTAACATCATGGAAGTAAAAACATATTATTACTACCACCAGTAATAATTAGGAGTATGGAGAGGTCCAGAAATCCTAGTCAGAGAAAAACATGTAAAACTACACATTTCCAAATGAAGGTATAGGTTTTATTTCAACGGAAAGCACAGGGTTTGGGGCCAGAAAACACCACGAGCGTTCTCAGCCAGAGCCACAAGCTCCACGTGTAAGCAGGAGGGAGTGGGGCTGTTTTCCAGTTATGGACCCCCCTATGCATGATGACATCGGTTGCTGCTGAGCACCAGTGTGTGGTTTTTGCTAGATCCTTCAGAACAAACAGAAATGTGGGCTTGGGGTGACCCCCTGCTGTTGCTCTGTGTCACTGGAACTCATTTTTGTTATTATCTCCAAATAGCTGAAGCCTGCATGCTTCTCTTCTGCTCATAATCCAGTCTGCAGACTTTATCCTTGATGAATGGTTCTGCGTAGCATCCTACCTTGCCTTTCATTGGGTCTTTGTTATTGCATTTCAGGAGGTTCATCCACAGAAGCGCCTGTGTGGGCAATGATAAAAAGCCTGAGATAAATTTATTCTGAGTCATTATCTGCAGTTGTGATAGATAATAGATATTGGATTTCTGTTAGTATTGTGATTCATTTAAATAAAAACCATATGCCCAAAGTCAGAGCCTTGGAGATAAGTCAGACATCTGGCTGAGATTCCACGTTTAGGAATGTAAATGATGCAGATGGTGAGATTGCAACACACACTGTGCCCATTGGGTTGTAATAGTGATGAACAAGCACTTCATTAGGTAGAAAAAGGGGGGAGAGTCTGAACAAAGAGCTGAAATTTCCTGAGGAATGTGGGTGATATTCATTTTGGTTTGGAGTATGAGGCCTTCCAGGTATATGTCTGGGGGAGTCTGCTTTACACCACAAGCCAAACCTTTATTCCAAACAGAGTGTGCCAGATATAATATAACACTTTCAAACAACTTTGTAGAATCAGATTGATATCTCAGGCTGTAAAAATGTTGGGTTTTCTTCCTTTGAGTGCTTTGGGAATAAAAACCAACTTGTGAACAGCATAGGAAACGAAACAAATAGTTTCTCTTATTCTGCGTAAAATGTTACCTCCACACAGGCATTGTGGTGTGAACTCTGGAGCAGCTCAGAGACATCTCACAGGTATTGCATGGAGATAAATTGGTGGGAATTTAGCAGCAGTACAAACTGATGCAAAATGTGTATTCTGAGAGGAAAAGAGGTATGAATCTTGTAATGTTAGTGCTGTCTTTGCCTATACTCTTTTAGCTTCAGACCTGAATTTAACGTTGTCTCTAAAGGCTAACACTGACCAATACCAAGGCATGCACCTGGGATATCTGTTTTTCTGTTTGTGATGGAGAGCTAAGATTAACCTGGGGAGAGCCAAAGTGACTGTCACCCACGGTCACGCTGGTCAGGGCAAATCCAACAAAAAACCACACTACTCCCATATCTTCTGGACTTCCTTAGCAGTCACTCTGCATTGTATTTACTGAAGTAAACCCTGAACTTGAAAATGCCTGGAAGTTCAGTCATAGCATGAAACACGTTAGATGACCATGAAACAATAAGAAGAAATCACGCAAACTTTCCCCATCGCGTGCTTTAGATGAAGGTGATGGCTCTTGCCTGTCATCAGGGTTGTGATTCATCCTGAGCAACCCATCCACGTGGCATCTGCCACTGCTCGTGAGTGGTGATTCTGCCAAGGTCATGGCTGCAGCTTTCTCACTTTGTCAGGTTTATGAGCTGTTCTGAAAAGGGTTTTGCCCAGATGCACAGTATTTAGCCAGCAAAAAAAGTGACATTATGCTGAAATGCCAAAAACCCATAGCACTATTGTTTTGCTTCTGAGTCCAAATTTTGAACTTTGTTTGGATGCTTCAAATGTCAAAGTTGCTCCAGTGGTCCCATCATGTTTGCCTGCAAGTGGAACCAATCTGCCAGCCCCAGCCTCAGATGCATTGATTTTAAGACAGGGAATATCGGTGTAAATTAGACATGCTCCCACAGGCACTATTATCTGAAAATATGACCATGATTTAGTTGTGATGCCTAATTAACACAAAGGTAAATACGAAATACTGAAAGCCAACAGCAAATTAATTAATTAACAAATTAATTCCAAAAATACATTAAGAAGGGGTGGATTTTTTGCACCAGTGATACCAAAATGACAGCTAGAAGCATCACTTGCTACTTTATGTAGGTCTCAATAAAACATTTAAAATAGGCAAATTGTAGGAGAGCACCAAGCTCTATTTCTTTACATGGAATCATGTGTTTCTTAATAGGTGAAGTGAGATACTATCAAGCAATAAAAAAATATATTTTCCAGGTGAAGCACGTACCTTCAGTACCAGCTGCCCTGGGCCAAGTTCTTACAGTTTGGTTTCTCTGATTCAGGGCTAACCCAGCTAAAGCTGCTTCTTTCTTCCCAGGCACTGCAAGCTTGGCAAGGTCACAGATCCTGACTGTGCAATTTTCCTTTTGCAGGGAAGATCTGTTTTAGATGATTTAATGTTTTTAAAGCTGGGTGGCATGGGGGCCGGTTGTTGTTTTCCAGCATCACACAGCAGTGTGAGAAGTTGAGCAAGTTTCTTCCCGGAAGCCAGCACACTTAAGACCTCCCGTACTTCTGTCACAAGTGATGCCCACCAGCGCAGAATGTCTTCCCTGGCTGTCTGGTGGCGGCTTGGGTGTGTGACCTTGCCCCACAGTCCCTTGTATGTCCCAAAGGTGTTTTTTTGCCTTCAGGTCTCCATTCCAACAACAAAGACTGCCCTGCTGTATCTGCGCTTTTCCGTGGGTTCGTTTCATCCATTGCGTATTTCATAAATGACCAAAGAAAAGCTCCTCCTTCTCCCATCTCAGACCATTAGGCATCAACACACAGGACCAGAGCCCATCTGCAGTTTTGGGGCGGTGGATCCGCTGGGGCTGGAGCATGGTTTGAGGATGGCTCCAACCAGCTGAGCTTGCGGACAGCAAGCAGGCGGAGTGGGCGGCTGCCGCCTCAAGTGGAGCGTGAGGTGAATGGAATTGGTAGATGAAATTGGTAGCATTCCGTCATAAAAACCTTGGGTTTGACTTCAGTAGGTTATTCAGAGCTGAAATCCTCCGCCAGCATTCAGATGGGGAATGCATGGGGAAAAGCAGCAGCTGGTGTCAGAGCAGTTAAATTAGGCAATAGGAAGTGGGCTTGGGCTGTGGCTTGCTTGGTTAGGACACGGTATGGTTGCTCGTACAATCAGTGTGTGACTGATGGGTAATTGACGCCAAGTTGAGGCTGGCTGGCTGGCAAGCTGAGCCGAGTGAGGGACACAACAGAGTGAAGAAATGGAAGGAAGCTTCTGAAAACTTTGCTTTTATTTTTAAGAATGGCCACTTGCTCACAGATTAGAGAAGACTGGGGTGCATGTTTGGTCAGAGGATATGGCATGTCTGGCACACGCCATGCTGAAGTCCCTGCAGCCCCTTTGTGGTCAGGAAGAAGCGCTGGATTCAGGCATTCAGCCTGCCATTCCTAACGGAGGAGCTAACCAAAGTGCCACATCAAAACACTGCTTCATGAACTTTCCATCGTCTGCTGACTGTGGTCTGAGCTCTCCATCCGGGGAGAGCAGCATGGAGAGCAGCGCCGCGTCCCAGCGGCAGCGGTGGCAGATACCAAGCGTTCCTGTGACACCATGTAAATAGCAGCTTGCTCCAGTAATGCTTGTCTGCTTAGAAAATTGCTTCAGGATTTGCTCCATCAACCCTACTCTGCAAAAAATAACCTGCAGATGTGTGCCTCTAAAAATAATCCTGGGTGTTGTGGCCATGGTGCAGCATCACTGCATAATTCAGCAAACTTTCATACTGTGTTGTTTTAGAAACAAATCTTTTCTGCGTGCTGGAAGCGGTTCATGGAGACAGATTCTGCCGTAACAGAGACTGCCCTGTGTATGGAGAGTATCTTGCTATTGTATCTGTGGACAATAAACATGGATCTGGCTTGGGATCATGTTATGTTAAGAATTATTTCTTTCCTTGTCCAATTCATTAAGTCTGTATACTTAATAAGCAGTTTCAGCTTTTACAAGATCTTCTCTGGGAACAATAAAAGAGAAGGGAAAAGGAGAGAAACATCTGGATCCATGAAACACTCTTGAAATAATATCTTTTTTAGTGTCTTATAGAGATTTCCAAGGGCTTACATTAAGAAGTTAATTCCATTGCTGCTGTTGATGTTGAGGATATATTAGAAGCACAGTTTTGACTCGGTCTTGTTGCTTAGATAGAGATCAGAGTTGGCCAACTCTTTTGTTTGAAAATATTGTCATGACAAATAGCACTGTTTGTTTTTCATTCAGGATTTACTGCTTTTTTTCAGTTTTTCTCCTTTTAAAATTTTATTGTGGAAATGAAGGGAAAGGGAAAGAGAAGACAGTGGGAGGAGACCAAAGCTACAATTCCAGTGCAATTTAGCAAGTCGCTTCTTTTTTCTTTCTTCTTCATTTTATTTTATTTTGGTTTTGGCTGCTTGGTTTGGTTTCCCAAGTCTTCAGTCTGTTTTAAAGGGTAGTAGTGTTTGATTTGGTTACCTACAGTTTTGCGCACTTACCAACAAAGTGGAGCATGGATGCTCAGGGCCCGGAGCACATCATGCAGGGCAGGGGCCCCAGGGAACTCGGTCTGGAGAAGAGGGAGCTCCGGGGCAAATGTCCAGCTGCCTAATGAAGAGCTGTGAAGAAGGTAAAGCCAGACCTTTATTGGAAGTGTGTGACGAAAGGGCGTGAGACAAGAGTTGTGAGTACAGCAAGGGATGTTTTAAGTGGATAAAAAGGGAAAGAATGCACAGTTAGTGGTTATGCACTGGAAGAGGGTTCCAGAGAGGTGGCAAAGCCCCCATGCTTGAACACATTCATCTGCACGAGTGTCTGAGCAGCTCACTCTGCTGGGATCAGGTGATCCCCAAATCTTGCAACCAAGATTATGCTGTGAATGTTATTCTAAAATTATGTTCTTTTTCCCTAGGATTTCTATCTGTTGCTTATAGGATGGCTGAAGTGTTGACTTGAAAACTCCCTTTGGCTGCAGCTGAAGCAGAGTCGTGCTTTTTGACTCAAAGTTAGTACTGGAAGGACAAAAATCCTTTACCATAAGTGGCTGTTACACACCTTGATGTGATTCATAGTGTATAAAATTAGATGGCTATTCTTTTTCAGTTTTATAAAGCATGTGCTTCAAAGATAGGATGTGTTTAATACCCCTCGTCCCTAGATATAGACAGCGTCCAGGAAATGGCTTGCAACCTTTCTCTTACACTGAAACAGCAAGGTGGTGGCTAATTACTGCGATTTCCTGTTAAAAGTGTTTATTGTCAAGGAGGGGAAACAGGCTTTTGGATTGTGGCCATTTGATTTGACAGCTTTTTGGCTTTGATAAAAGCAGAGAAGTGAAAGTTTATTGCCCCTTAACTTTCAGGCACTGAGGTGATCAGAGGAAAACTTCCCAACGCAGCATGATAGCTTGAGACAGGCTTGAGTGCATCTCAGAAATCAAACTGGAGAGAGTTTACCTGTGAGATTTTGGACTATGCACGGCAGTGGTGGTGTGCTGTTCGATTTTGCTTTCATCTCCAGGAGGGAAAGACGAGAGCAGCAGGTGGAGTTTTGGGTTTGGTTCTCCTCTGCACTATGAAGAAGCAAATAGTGTGTGCCAGGGACAGGCCTGTGAGCTGCAGTCTTGTTCAAATTGCCCTGTTCTGTCTGGAGATCGCAAATACAAGACATCCGTCTTGCTGTGGTGACCCTTTGTTTCTGTGTTTTCTCCCTTGATCCGGGACAAGGTCACATCACCCTCCATACCTGCATGGGGAGAGCTGTGCTGTCGATATGAGGTTTCCACACCAGAGAGGCAGAGCATCCATACCTAGTGGTCATCATGACACCCACACCGTGTTGGTGTCATCTCAACATGGCTAGCCAGTGTACAAAATGAGGTGCTCAGAACTGTGTCTTTCTCAAATCATTTTCCATCATATTCAACTTTCCTAAAAGCTGGCGGCTTAGTGTCTGTCTTTGTGCAGTTCCAGACTATTTAAATCACAAGCAGGAATTATTTGCTTGCTTTCTTCCCAGAGCTGAATTTCAAAAACCATCACAAATTTTCCTTTTATAACGGAAAACTGTTTCTGAGATATGTATCTTTAATGTTTCACATGAAAAGCCTGGGTTATATCTGTGTGTGTGGGCGGGTATAGGTGGATGACTTGTCTATGGGGGGAGTAGAACTCAGATCCTGGACTCACCAAAATCAAAAAGAGGGTTGCAGCTGTTTGCAGTGATGGATGTCAGCCGGAATTGAGTAAGTTTATGCCACAAGTGATTATCCACAACTGTTCTGCATAAAAGTGCAGTTGTAGCCCACCCTCTGGGCTAAGCACGTGCCTGAGCGTAGTTCTAACTCTTGGTCTGTGAACCTGTTTCCCACTTGGTTTGTGTTCATGGCAAAATGGTTTCTGCAGAATCAGGATCAGACCCGTATGCAGCACCTTCCCCCTGAGTGAATGTAGGCCAAGTTACTAGCTTGTCGATGGAGCTTAGTTGGGATTTGTGTCCTGTTCGAAGAACTAGTTATAGAAATCTACCTCCTTGCATAGTTTCTGTGATAAGCTTTTCTGTGCGTGCATGTGTCGGAGGCGCTTGCCTTCCACTGTTTATCAAAAGACGTTTATTAGACATTGCTTATGCAGCGTTTTCATGATCCTGTTGATGGAAGATGCTATATAAACGGGACTGTGTTGGACTGCATTCAGCCTGAGAGCTTGCCAGCAATTTATTGCTGTTTGACTCCAGTGACTGAGCAAGAGCCCCACCGCCAGCCAGCGCAGCCCCTGCGGCATGGTGCTGGCTTCGTCTTCCTTTCTGAAGGAAGGATGGATATATGGTCAGGCATTGGAGCCACGAAATGAAGTGCTATAGAAGTTTAAAAATCCAAGGGATAGGACAGATATGCTCTGATCCACTCTGTACTCTGGCTCACCTTTGTGTAGATCCATCGCTGAGCGTGTGCCGCCTGCAGGGCATGCTATTTGTGGACGTGGGAGGAAATCTGGCTATCACCAAAGTCATCACCTCTGACCTTGAGTCAGAGGTGGATGGAAAAAAAACCTTTTGCTCACTTTTTTTGCTTTAAATCTCAAAGCAACAAGTAATTTTAAAACATGGGCTTATTTTAGATCATTTTAATTGAGATGTAGAAGAATGCTTGTTTCAACAAATGAAAATGTTTTTGTGAGGATGCATTGTAACTTTCTAGTTCATGAGACTGCTGCATTATGCTCTTCCAGTTCATTAGACCATGCAGCAAATGCAGACAGTGCCATCTTTGAATAAAATTCATTTTTTTCTTCCCCTCAAATTTCACACCTATGAAACATTAATTTGATTCTTCAAAATCCATTCTGATTTCACCCATGAAACTAAACAAAATCATTCTCTTGGTACAACGCCAAAAAATAAAAGAAATTTATTAGAAAAGAGAGCAAGACAAAGCTGACAGCTTGTATATAAAGCTGAGACTAAGCAGATGAGAACCATCAAAAGTCTTTTATTTAATCATTCTGCTATTTTTGACATGCTGTCTAATGATAAACCACACGAGCATTCCTTTGCATTAAGGAAAAAAAAAAAAGAATGAAATCTAAATTCAAGACAGAAGGGAAGAGAGTACAGCTCAAAGCTGAAGGAATCAGTGTGTGATTTTGAGGACGATGTTCCCATGCATGTAAAGTATCCAACAAATGGCTTTTCCAGCATCCACAGGAATAATTACCTTTATGAAATCATGTAATATTTTCCTTCTGGGAATTTCCTTCTTTGCTAAGGGAGCCTTCACAAGCAGATTTCTGCTCAGCCATTCTGCTCTTCCAGCTCAAGATATTCTGTGATTCTGTGATTTTTGGCCACTAGCATTGAGACACAGGTGCTGATGGTTGCTGGTGCTGATGGTTGGTGCTGTGTGTTGCTTGATGCTAAGGGGAGAGGTTTGCAGCACCCAGGTGCTGCCTGGGCTGAGGAAGGGTCAGCCGACATTAGTCCTGGCCCCACGGCACAGTATTCTGACTTCGCCCAAAATATGAAGCTTTAGTCTCTATGGTTTCAAATGGAAATCCCAGTACAACCTTCTTCTTTCATTACGCATTGGAAGGCAGGTTTGCAGGAAACATCCCTGTGAGTCTGTATTCTCCCCGATAGAGACCCAAACGCTTCATTTTGGTTGCTATTTCTTCCTGTGGTGAGCAGAAGCTCATGAACTCCATTTTTCTTGCCTTCAGAGTTTTCTTACCTACCCCTTCCCCTGCACGCCAAAAGTCCTAAAGTAGTCCAAATGGGATGATCTCCAGGTACTGCTGATCTACTGACACTGTGGGGATGTGTTCAGGGAAGCAGTCTGCCAGCCCAGATTGTGTTTGGGTACCTCAGCTGAACACCTCCTAGTATCTAATTTACTTCAAAAAAAGCAGCAACCCCAGTGGGATGCTCTGTGTTGGGGGAGCAGAGGCCCAAAGACTGCCACAAAAATGACCTAAGACAGACCTTTTTGGTGGTTAAATTCCCCCAAACTCCGTTGTTTTGCTTTGTGCAGCCTTGCCAAGCCCCACCGATACCTATACAGGGTGGAGGATTTCTTGCACCCCTTTAAGTCATTTTTTGCTCCTTTAAAGAGAAGTGTGCTCCATCTGTTCACAAATAGCATGCTCTGCAGGGGCTACATATCATTCTGTCACCTGAGAAGGTCCCTTCTGAGAAGAAGAAACCTCCATTTCTGCTCCAGAGCCATAAAACTCCCCTTGACTGTAAAAAAGATGACATGAAACAGCACTTGGAGCAGCTGCGAGAGGTGTCTGTTAGCAATACATTACAATAAGGAGCAGCCAGAGACCATGTCTGAGAGCATCCAAGAGCATCAACCAGAGCCTCCCTGGGCAAGACCTGGCACGGCTCCCCAGAGTCATTCAGCAGAGGTGTTTGCCAGAGGAGGATCTGGTCCCTGGCTCATGGTCAAGGCAGAGGAGCCCAGGAATTGTCAATCTTATCAAAGACTTCCCATTAGCAGTAACTGGAATGGAACTCCATTTCTGGTGTCAGTCTTAATAACCAGAGCTGAGCAAAAAAGCCGATGGCAGGATTGTGGAGTTGTTTTTTTTCTTTTTAGGAAAAAGAGAACAGTAATATATGAGTAAAGTTGTTTGACTGAGAGACTTGATGAGAAACATGACTTAGACTCACACAACTACTGAAAATCTGACCTTCAGAAAAACCATGTCAGCATCTGCAGAGATTTGCTCTCAGAGGTCTGAGCTCCACCTTTGCCTGGTGAAGGTGGGTCTCTGTGTCTGTTTGGGCAAATCCTGCTTCACTTGGTTAAGAGAAATAGAGGAGTGCATATATATGTACTGTGGTCATAGGTGGCACCTCCTAGGCAGTGCAGTACACGCACTGTACTCTGTGCTATTCTCTCTCAGCTGTGACAGGGACTGGAAGGGCTGGGGCTGGCCTTGGACCAGAAAGGCTGCTTACCTCTGATGAGACTGGGTGCAACACAGGTGAACATAAATCATCTCTTTACAAAGCTATGAAAAAGGACTAAGTCTGGAAATCATGGCAAAGTGTATGCTGAGCGAGCGTCTGCAGGAAGGACATCCTCTCTTACTCAAGATTTCGGTATGTATCCCACGGAAAGGCAAACAAATATAAAGTGTGTTGCTTCAGTTTTACACCATCTTGCAATAAATCTGCTCTCCATGTGAATTATGGCAAAACTGCACGCAGCTACTGAGCTACTGCCTTAATGCACCCGCACTGCAGATGGGCTTTGTCCGTACGTGTTTTGGCAGACAGACCTGGCCCGCATTTGAATTCTGTGTAGAATACGGAAAAAAAAAATAAAAGGAGTGGATTTTTTTTAAGGTATCTTGTTGGCTTGCTTGCATAGCTGACTAATTATCCTTTGAAAGTTAATTGTTGTATTTTCTATTTACATTTTTGCAGCAGTATGTACTTCTGCAAGTCAGGGTGATCAAAGAGAAGCGCCAGGCAGACACAACAAGGAGCCACTCTAACGAAGTCTGTGTTGTGCAATTAGATGCAGCCACGCTGTGGCCTTTGCTGACTCAGGTCCTCGAGATACAGCCCTACTTCTGAGTTTGGGTTATGTCATTGTCCAAAAAAACATTGTTGAAACTTTTTTCTACCTTTCCCCAGTAAGAAATCTGATTTTTGATTAAATACATTTGTCAAGAGACGTATTGTCTTTCCATGAAAATGTTGGTCTGTCCTTGGAACCACCCTTGCCAGTTGGAAATATCATCTGACAATAAATGATGTTCTCGGGATTCAGACAGTTGTGTGTTGAATATTTTCTGGTTTCATTGTTTTTAACGAAGTATCAAACGCTCTGTTGGCATTTGTTTCTCATGGTGCAGGCTTTCTTGATTTTGATTTGCTTTTTTTACACAGTTCTGCAATATAAGAGGTAAAGATGGGAGAATTTTTCCATTGGCTGCTTGACGGTATTTTTTTGTTATTTTCTCATCAGAGGTAAGCAGCCTTTCTGGCCCCCAAGCTGCACTCTTCTGACATCAGCAGGTCAGCTGTAGCGTGTCAGATAGAGTGGCTTTGACCTGCTGAGCTGCTGCATCTTCCAGTGAAGCCATCTCACTGTGCCTCAGGTCAGCTTCCTTTTGTTTGGGTGAAGCCACACTGAAGGGTTTCTGAGCCCCACTGTGGTCAGGATATAGCGATGATAGTATTTTAGCATAGAAACTCATGTTCTGACTGACCATAGGGATTTTTATGTCTCCTTCACTCCTAGGAGACAAATATCTCCTAGAGTGGACTCTCCTGTATCTGCTTTTGACATCTTTAGGAAGAATTTTCTTGACACTCGTCTGAAGACAGTATAAAACTTTGGGTTTTCCCTTTCCCTTCACAATTCCTTTACCCACTTTTTTCAGCCTCTTCTGCTGAAGTTAACAAAAACCTGTGTAACGCATCATGCAGTTCCGTTACCACACAGCGTGTTGCTGCCACGCTGCTGCTGACAGATACAGGTTAATTCTCACTCTCAATTGTTATCCTGTCATTGTTTGCATTTCCAACGCATTCCAGCTGCAACAGGACCCTGATCCCTTCCCTTCTCTCTCCCATAGCTGTGTTTTCCCAGCTCAGCGTGCCCTGGTCTGGTGGCACCACCACCCGTGTCCCGACACAGACCAAGAGCTGGGCTGTGGGTGGTGGCAGCCCTGCACCAGGTGGGAACAATTATGGGAAAGGGTCCTGCTCTGCCCTGGATGAGTTACTGCTGATAGCTCCCAGATAAGCTAACTTAATAAAGTCGTGGCTTAATGAAGCTGCATTCCTTGCTTCTTGCCTTTCCTCCCGCCTGTCTGGGGTGATGCTATCGAGCAGCTACAGGAGGCTGGGGGCTGTGCCAGTGCATCGCTGTGTGTTGGGCACAGCGGGGACGTGTGGAAAGCTAACAGTTAGATCCTCTTGGATGTGTTTATTGGTATAAAACACTTGATCCCAAATCAAAAGTTGCTGGGCCGCACTCCTACGTCTAACAGCCGAAGCACCCTGTTGAAAGTTGTAACAGATATGCCTGCCAAATGTTTCTTCTTTTGGAAACCAGCTTTAATGTTAATGAAACAACTTGATTTCCCCATGAATGCAAATTTTAGAATAGAGCTTCTTGCCCAGCCGTGTGTTTGTTGGCGTTTGCTGCATGCTCATATGCATGGCTGCGTAGCAACCGCTGAGCTGAAAGTTATTCAGTACCTAAAACTTATCAGTGGGGACCCGTCCTCCCTCTCATTGTGTATACTGAGATTGCTGCTGTGCAACGCTGATTAGACATGTCGACCTGCAGCTGGATGTCTGAAAGTGAGTATTGCTATTAAAATGCCTTTGGTAATGATCAGCTCATGTGTCCATCATTTTGACAGATTTCTCCTCAGGAATGTAGAAAGCATGCAAGAATCCCAAGGTTGCAATGTCATGTTCGGGGAAACGGGTATTGGTGTATTGTATTTCCTGTGCATTAACCCTGAAGTAGCAGTTTCCTGGGCAAAATCACGTTGATGGCTGAAGCTTGCTGTTGAGTGTGTGCTAAAAGAGATCCATAACTCTGAGGTGGGAACTGAGTGTGATGGGGAATTGGTTTCTGGAGCATTAGCCTGAGAGCAGGGCATCCCTCCTCGATACCAGTACTTTGGGTGTTATTTAAAACTTTTGTCATGTGGGAAAAAAATCAGGTATTTGGAGAAAATATTTCCAAATTTCCTTGCTAGAAGATCATGGAAAAAATCATGGAAAAATTGAAAGAGAGGCTAAAAATGAGGAATAATTTCTCAAGAGCATCTCTCTCTTCTGTGGAACTAATTCACAGAAGATATTGTTGAGGCCACGGATATTTTAAGGGGCTTGGACATGTCCTAGGACAGCACTGCTTTTCTGGATGCCTTGGCTAGAGCAAGTTCCTTTGCAAGGCTGTGCTTCAGGATGCCAGGGCCATGTTTTGTGGCCACAGCTCAACACATGGCAGGTTCCTGGGCTCTGCTGCTTTTCCAAGATCTCCTGCTGTCCCTCAGCAGCAGCGGTAGGAAGGAGGATGAGCTGGCTGTGCTTGTACGAGGTGCGAGGATCCACACATCCACTCCTGCAGCATGTGCTGTCGGCAGGCCAGCTGTGGGAGAAGGGTTGGAGCAGTCTGAAGCAGTCTGACACAAGAATCAAGGAAGGCGTAAAACCCCAATTTAGTGACGAGAAAGCCAAAAGCTGGATGAGTCGAGAGGAGATGGGCAGCTCCAGCAAGGCACCTGGCACGAGCCCTTCCCCAGGAGCAGGATGAGCTCTGCGCGTACTGCCCAGCCCGCTCCAGGGCTCCTGGGGACCTGAGCCTGGAAATTAGGTGGGAATTCCAAGGCAGAAGGGAAGAAATGGTGACAGCTGCTGCTCACCTTTTCTTTTGTTAGTTCTGGCTGTCACAGTGCACAGCCCGGCATCTCACAGCCCTCCTCTCCTCTCCCATCTCCCAGCCCTCTCTCCTCTCAGTCTCGGCTGTGTCTTCCTCCAAAGAGCAGCTGCAAGCAAACCTTTATCAGCCTCTCCTCTTCTGCAGACAGGAGGAGATGAATGTGCACTTGGAAAGCCGTTGGCATGGCTCACAGCATATGAACAGCCTCCCCGATGCACCTTTGAACCCATTCCTCCTGCATTTGTTTGTCTTGAAGATAAAACTTCACAGCAGTGTTTGGAGAAAAGTCTAATGAGGGACCGCTGTTTGCATAACAAAGCGAGGCTTCCTCTTCAGATGTTCAACCTTCTCATTAAGCATAATTTATATTCCAGCTAATCTTTGGAAGCGGATAAAATATGGAGCCAGAGTTTGTTTTTACATACTTTGGAGTAGCGCATTGTTTGTTTTAAGTGGTCAGTTGCAACTGACAGTTGATTTATGTTCAACATAATGATGATTTGTGATGGCTGTGGATTGTCGTGGGGAGTGCTGTGTCATTGACTGCCGTGGCTTTAGCACTCTGCTACGTCAGTCATTGAATTAAAGGATAAGACCAAATGGGTGTTTTCTCAGATTTTCAGATATTTCAGTAGACCCACAAAACTCCCCTCCAAACCTCACGTTGACTTGATTGAATAGCACACTGAATGGTAGTTTGCTTCTCTGGCAAGTCCCAGGAGACGCCACTTGGGGCCCTTTGAAGGCCACTGAGCCCCTGCAGTGAGCAGCTCTTGGGGTGACACGAGACACCACAGCCCTACTCTAGTTTGCTACCCAGAAAGTATACAGACTGACAGAGCCAAACACCTATAGCTCATTACAGCTGGGTGTATAAAAAATGCATTTAATTTCTCATCACTTAGACTTTGTTCATATCATAGGCACATAAAAAGGGTCTGATCGTATTGAATCTTTGCCACAGTTTTAACCCCCTGCCTGTATAAAATGCTCTTTTTTGCTGAAAATGAAATACCCAGTACATTTCACTTGTCACCTTCCAGGTTTATTAAAAGATGAGAAATGACTGATAACATTCATCTTGTTTGAACTCCTAGCTGAGGCTTACCCGTTTCTGCAAGTTTACATTGTAATGACAGATGTTTGAAAACACCCTTCAGCGTATCAAGAAAATTACAGCTTGGCTTGTGTGTGAGGGCAGCACTGAGGTGTGCTGTGTCCTTTCAGCTCACAAAAGCAGGATTTTCAGATGTCTGTGGTGCTCTGCTTGGTTCCCCGAACAGAGCTGCATAGCCATAGTGGGTTGAGCGTGGCTTCCCATGTTGTGCTCCTTAATGCTGAGAAAAGCTCAGGATCCTCCGCTGGTTAGGTTCATCACATCCATAACCATAATCTATCTGTGACTGTTTTTAAAGGAGGCACCAACCTTTAGAGAACATATTATTTATTCATTGATCTATTTTGTTGTTTTTCAGGAAAAAATGCTGTAAGGGTTATAAGTTTGTTCTTGGACAGTGCATCCCGGAAGGTATGTGGTTTTGCTGTTCTTACCCTTCTTGTCTGTGTGCATTTGTCTTTCGCTGTGTGCTCTGTTCTCTGTGCTGCTGGTCTGGGAGAGCATCCTCAGATAACCACAGTACCTCATGTATCAGCCGGGGAACTGCTTCCAAGAAATTGTCGGGAAAACAAAAAAAATCAGCATCTTCCAAAAGTTTAACTCAGCATGCCAAGCCCCTGAGTACATGTGGCCACACAGATCTTGTAACACGGCCTGGTGCGAACGCAGAGCCACATGCTGCTCTTGGCTGTGCAGGCAGGATCCGTCTGTGCATCCACTCTCCCTGCCGACCCTGTGGTCTGGCACAGCTGATCTGGCTTGGAAATGCACGGGGTGTCCAGCTGAATTACTCCTGCCTTTGCTACCTGTTCCCTGAAGGCACCAGCGAGAGGAGAGCATTGCCGTACAGCATCTCTTTTTCATTGCCTCTCCTGGTCGTGGGCACCAGGGGCACAGGGAGAATGGGAATTACTTGGGGTTGTTCATGCCATAGTGAAATGTTCCCCTTCTGACAGACTGCCCAGAGGCTTTGCCAAGAGAGTATGGGGATTCCAGAGCTCAGAGGCTGCTGACTGCTCATCTTTTAGGAAAAAGACTGAGGTCTGCCTGCCTTAACTGTGGTGCAGGCCTCTGCTTGGTCAGCCCAGCCTCATGAGCCGTCACTCCTATCACTGTGCCCATTTCGGGTGAAATTGTCTCTGAAGTTGTAGGAGAGGAAGAACTATAGGGCAGAAGCAAAAGGCTAGAGACAAAAAGACAATAAACGGTGTTTCCCCCAAAAAGCAGGTTAAGAAGATAGCTTATGGTAATGCATCCTTCTGTTTGATGACATATGGAAAACCTCATGTTGGCCTGAGAGTTTTCTTAGTTTGAGATGGTGATGCTTTGAAAAGTGACAAATTAACATAGTTGAGATATCAGCTGTTTTTTTGAGTTAAAATCTCCGGCCAACGGGGATCATAAACCAAACTCCAATGCTGCTTCTGCTTTTTTTCTTTATATCTTTGCTGTTGGCTGGAAACATTCATGGACTGGTTACCAAAAATAAAAAATAAAAAAAAAGTAGAGGTCTTCTTTTAAAAATAGGAATTATACATTTGCTGCTTCCATGAGGAGGAATGGCAACATGGGCCCAGTGAAACCAGGTAGGGTTTGGGTAACACTGGTGCTCACGAGGACGTCCTTGGCCCATAGTTTTGCAGAGTTTTGTCTCAGGGGGTGCAATGTGAGATGACAGATTCAGTACGAGACAGACATTTGGAGGAGATGGTTGTGCTGGGTTTGTTCAACCCTGTTTGTGCGTAGGAGGCAGAAGCCCTGAATCCTTTCAGGGTGGAAGAAAGCCAGGGCTCTGCAGCCTGGCCTCCAGCTTTCCTATCCTTTGTAACATTTTTATATGCTGTTATTTTCACTAAACATAAATGGATACAGCAGAAGAAGTAATAGGAGCAAAAAATAAAACGAAACCCACAGTAATAAATTGTTGTAGGGTTCTAATTTTCATCTCTTGAGGTTTTAGGTGATTATGAAATCAGCTTTTATTGTGTACTCACTGACTTCACTTAATCCTGCCTATTAACTGCATCTCGGTAACCTGAGAGTTTCTGCCGTTAATTGAATTTCTCTGCTGGCTGCGGCTGCTCTCCCTTTGTCTCTCCACGCTCTTTTCAGCTTGATCTGTATTTCTCCTTGAACTTCACAGGCCACAGCACTTGCTGTAACATCCAAGACAATCTGTGCCGTCGATGTAGGGACGAGAAACATGATTCAGTGAAGCACTCCTTTTGTTTACTCTGTTACAAGACATCACTTGGCTCTTCACACATTGTTTTGGCATAGTCTTGATGGAGGAGCTGTATGAAATGCATATCTTGACACAGGCACATAAATACATTGCAGATGTGAGCTTATGGGAGCACATCTGCACCTTCTAATCCAGTGCTGGGAAGTTAAAGCCCAGAGAAGTTGTTCCAGCCTCATCTTCTCTGTGGTTTAGCAGTGGCTGCAGGGAGGAGGTTTGGGGAGGGCTGGGGAGGGCTGGGCCCTTGCCTTGCCCACTCACCTCCCCTTAGGCACCTGCTCTCCGAAAACTCTTTTCCCAAAGGGTTGTGTCGTTGTCCATGTCCATCTTTCACTTCTGTCCTGTTTTTCCTTGTCTGTCCTTGAAGAGCAACAGACACTAGTGCAGCCGTGTGAACCTGAGTCCATGCCCCCAAGTCCTGCATTTCATTGGCTTTGGACTCAGTGTCTTCTTCCAAGTTTCAGCTGCAAAAGCGTGGAGCCTGTGGGAAACAGAGAGGAGTTTGCTCAGTGTGTCTGATTGGCACTCTACTTGACCAGAAAAACAGGTCAAAAAAGAGCTTCTTGCCCTTTTCCCAGAATTATTTCCCTCTTCTTTGCCTTGGAGACTGACAGCTTCAAGCAGGTCCTGACTCACATTGTTACTGAGATTAAAGTAGAGCTGTAGTCTAAAAGAGCTTATTTGGAGAGCAACCTCCCCACTGCTGGTTCGTTGAGTTTCTTGTCTTTGGGCTAATTCACAGCAAACTACTCCATGACAGGTGAACACTAATAAGATCTGCTCTTTCCTCACTAATGCTATTTTAGAAACTTCCTTGGTGCAACCTTCTGCGTTGCATTGTCATTCCTGAATTTGCTGAAACATATGTAGTGACATTTCTTACTTCTGTGTTACGTGTTTTCTTAAAGCCTGAAACAGCCTGATCTTTGCTATCTGGCTTTGAGCAGTGCATGAGGATAATCATGGGGCTGGAACATCTCTCCTGTGGGGAAGGTTGAGGGAGAAGAGAAAGCTCTGGGGAGATCTCATTGCAGCCTTCCAGGATTTAAAGGGAGCTTATAAACAGGAGAGAGAGTGACTTTTTACACTGGCAGATAGTGACAGGACAAGGGGGAATGGCTCTAAACTAAAAGAGGGGAGATTTAGGTTAGAAATAGTGAGGAAATTCTTCACTCAGAGAGTGGTAAGGCCCTGGCACAGGCTGCCCAGGGAGCTGTGGGTGCCCCATCCCTGGAGGCGATCAAGGCCAGGCTGGATGGGGCCCTGGGCAGCCTGATCTGGTGGGGGGCAGCCCTGCCCATGGCGTGGGGTTTGGAGCTGGATGGGCTTGAAGATCCCTTCCAACCCAAGCTGTTCTGTGATTCTATTACTCGGGGTGACTGTATGGGAGCCACCAGTGGGGAGTTCTTGGGAACATTTCCAGCTCCTGCAGCCTTCTCTAGCTTTGTATGAAAGTAAATAAAGCACTTGTCTTGATGGAGCTCTGCTGAGGTGGATATGAAAACCATATTTGAAGAGTATTGACATGGAAAATGGTGCAAGAGAGAAGATTAAAAAGAAATGGTGTTGTTTAGTCTAGAGGAAAGGAGACTGAGGGGAGATGTGATAACAGCTCTTAAGTAAGTGAAAATTTGCTGCGAAGGGGAAAGTAAATGCTTCTTCATGGCACTGGAGAGGAGGACAAAAATAATGGGCTTAAATGGCATTAAGAGGAATTTGGAACAGGCATTAGTAAAAAACTTGCCTTTTGCATGGTGGGCTGCTGCCATCCGTGAGAGCTTCGTAAGTGTGGGTTACCTGAATGTCTGAGAACAGGTATGCATGTAGCTAATCCTGCTTGGGGTGGAAGGTGGCCCTTTCCAGCTGTTTTTTTCCTGTTGTTTCTGTTTTTGTTAGTACACATTGTTCATGGAAGCACAGTGAGGACAGAGTTCATTTTTCCTCTTCAGTCTATGAATAGACTGAACAGTCCAAATTTTGGAACAGGCCAAATCCAGCATCTGTGAGGGCAAATGGCTGCCACACGGGTGCGCTCAGCCCAGCAAGGGCATGCTTGCGTGTTCTCCTGTTCTCCCACCATCCAGACTCTGTTCATCACCACAGCCAGCAGCAGCCCCCAGAGCTCTGTGCAGCACCCAGCAGAGTGCTGGGGAGGGGCTGTTCATTGAAATCAGCCATTTTTATGTGGAAAATGAAAATCGCAGCCATGCCCAGAAAAATCACCACTAGTGCTTTGTATTTGTGACTATTTACCAGTTCCAAATTTTGCAGCCCCAGCACCACTGAAAAGGCCCAAACTACCCATGTTTGAAGGCAATGGCCATGTTTTCCTTCCAGACTTGGGCATCTGCACTATTCCACCCTGGCACTGCAGTCCCACCCCGACCACAGCACTGTGGACATGGCTGGCGTTACAGCCAACACCACTGTGAATTGCAATGGAAAGAAAGGGTGCCTGCTATTCAGAAGGTAGCAAGCACCAGGGAGGAAATTCTTGGCAGGGGTGCACAAATGTTTTGGTCAAAGGGGCTCTGGTGTGACACGCTGATGCTGGCAGACTGTTAAGCCCTGGGCATGCTGTTGTACCCAGGCACACATTCACTTCTGCCCTCAGTGCTACACATGTGTTCTGGATACTCCATAAAGTAAATGTGGTTTCGCTTGTTTTTCCATCTATTAGTTCATTTTAATTGTTCGGAAAAATCATCGTACCCAGAGATGTCTGCTAGTCATTAGTGTGACTCAGTAATGAGTTGGGGTTTTAATTATTTTATACTGTGCGTATGGAAACACGGCGCATTGCTGGGAACTCGGTGGGAGCACGCAGGTTTGGTTGATGTGTGTTAGGTCTGGAGCAGAGACGGGATGCTTCTGCTGTGGCCCCCCAGTGCCTCATCACAGCCACAAACAGCGTGAGTCACTGCGTGCAGGGTGATGCTCCTCTGCAGTGACCTCAGAAAATGGCTTTGGCATAAAACCCGGCCTTCAGCAGGGGTTCCTGAGCTGGTCTGGAGGCTGGATGCTACTCCCTCTCTCCTTCTCCCTGCAGTTGTTCCCCTTGGGGTTCCAGTGTAGGACCTCGGACAGTCTTCTGGGATGTCCCTGGCAAGCATGGCCAGCGACTCATGACGTCCCAATCTTCACACTGCTATTATTAGGGGTGATGATGGCTTTTAACAATGTGTCCTTTGCTAGGAGGACTATAGCTGGGTTTGAACAGTTACCGTGTGATTTTAATTAACTTTTCCTAATGATATATTTTCTGCCTGTATTTGGCAATTAGCCTGACAGTGCTTCTCAGTATTTTGCATAAGAAATGTTGATATCAGTACTTAAAAACTGTAGAAGAAGACAGCAAAAATCTTTTAGGTAACTTAATATTTCTGAGAATTCTTCTTAAATTCTGCAAAGTAGGAAAGTATCCCTTGCTTAAAATCCAGTTCTGAGAAATAGCCCAACTGCCATGAAGTGGCGATGAGCAGTTGCTGTAATACCTCACTTATCTCTCATGTTTTATTCCTCAGCCTCTTCAACCCTTGAGCAATTACAGTTTTACTGTAATTCTTCACTTACATTATGTTTTTTATTTCTAAGCCTCTTCAATCCTCCCAACCAATTAGCTCAACTTTATTAATTAGCAGAGAGAGGTGCCATCAGACTGTCATCCAGTGCTGCCACTGGAGTTTCTCCTAACCACGTTTTTCTCTCCCCAGACTACGATGTCTGCGCAGAAGCTCCTTGTGAACAGCAGTGCACGGATAACTTCGGACGGGTCCTGTGCACGTGCTATCCCGGGTACCGCTACGACCGGGAGAGGCACAGGAACAGGGAGAAGCCGTACTGCCTGGGTGCGTAGAAGTGCTTGTCTCTGGTTAATGTTTCTTCCTTCTTCAGGTCCTTTAGGGGTCAGTTTAGATTTGAAAACTTTGTTATTGTCTTCACTATTGCAGATTAAATGTGATTTTTAACTCTGCTAAATGCTGGTCCCCAGAGCTAAGATATCTAAATCTCCCTGAAGTTAGGGGCAGGTAGCACCTAAAATGGATCAAAACACTTTGGAGCATTGGACTGATGTAATTTTCCCTTTATTAATTCCTCCTGCGGGTTATGAGCAACATTTTTTTAGGCCTGAGAAGAAGGACATGATTCTAACTGTAACCCTTAGAACATTATACCCATGCCTAATTGGGAAGATAAATCCTTGGGGTTTGATTCAGATGGCAAGGATTGCATTCAGGACAGTTCACTTACCTGTGGTGCTTATGCAGCTCATGATTCAGTAGTTGTGTCCTCCTTGGTTTGCTGTGCCTTGGAGCCAAGGTCTGCAGGACCGTGCTTTTTGTAGTGTTTCATGCAAAGGAGGGGTCGCACAAAGCTCAGTGATGAAATGCCAGGTGTGTTAATAATTGTGCAGTTCGCACAGAGGTCCCACCTGAAGCAGCAGCAGTGCTGCAACCACTCATTTATTTAAACCTGAAATCTCCTGGTGCTTTTAAAGGAAGCCTTTTACTGTACCTGAGGTCTGAAACATCCAGCTTCAGGACACTTTCAGCTCCCTCTCCTCTGCAGATATTGACGAGTGTGCTGCAAGCAATGGGACACTGTGCTCGCAGATCTGCGTCAACACGGTGGGCAGCTACAGGTGCGAGTGCCACGAAGGCTACACCCGGGGGGAGGACGGCAAGACATGCACCAAGGGAGACAAAGGTACAGTGGGGATTAAAGGTCTGGGGCCATAGGGTCTGCTCACAAGAGGCTCTGTCAGACCACCCTGTGTGCAGGTGGTGCAGCACTGGCACAGGCTGCCCAGAGAGGTAGTAGCCAGCCCAGTGTTCATGAGACATAAAAAGAAAATTTGCCAGATGCTGACTGTTCTCAGCCTTCATTAATTTCATCTGATAATTACGTTAACTTTGGTGAGTTTATTTTGTATTTGCAAGCCTACGTTTGAGATCAGCCACTGGCCCTGGGTTGGGTGGTTGGTGCCTCTGAGCACTCAGGCACCCAGGAAAGCAGTGCCTAGGAATTGCACCTACCTGTAAGCATTACTTAAATCAGTAGCTGGATTATGCTGAGTAACACCTGAATTCTGCTGACCTGCAATGAGCCTGTGTGTCTCATGACTGCAGTCAGGTTTTTTCATTCTCTTGAAAGTAATTCATGATGGAAAAGGGTGAGAGTGAGGGCTTGTTCCTGCTTCTCACTGTTGGTCTCAGACTGTAAATGTGTGTACTGTGTGCAAGTGATTTTAAAGCTGTTGACCTCATCCTGGTTATTAAATTACAGCATTTATAGTACTGCAGATTAAATACTGATATGGCAATTTAAAAAGGAGGGAGGAAGAGAACAACTTGTGCTCTGGAAAAAAAAAGGGGAGGGGCGGAGAAAAAAAAAGACTCTTGATGAATGGCAGCTTACCATAGGTTCATCTGCTAATGCCTGAGCACATGTATCATTGGGTGCTCTGAATCCCAGTGGATGGCCAAAGCAATTTATAATTTCCATTTTCCTCTGCAAATTTGTAGCTGGAGCCACTCCATTAACATTAGTTGTTCCTTGTCATTTTCCAATGACATTTTTGCCTTTATAAATGTGTGGGGGTCATTGAGGAAATAGTTATAACATAAATAATCCCCTTGAAAATAGCTTTTTTTTTTAGCTAACTTTTCCTCTTCCTAGTTCAAATTTCCTGAAAGAGTAACGTCCAAAGAGTTCAGGATAACTGACCATTCAGGACATTCAGAGCTGTGGAAATCATTCCAATATTTGAAAAACAGCAATTTCACATTGCACAGGCCATAAAAACAATTTCACTTTAAGATTTAGTGTGAGAGATCTGTAGGGTCTCTCTCTCCAGGTTTATGTATGCTGCATGTTTCCTGGGGAATTACTGCTCCTGTGTTCATCCAGCCGTGGAGGCTGCAGTCTCGGCACTGTTTTTGGCTCTGAGCTACGACAAGTGGGCTCGACTGAATGCTTTGGATTTGCTAGTGGGACACAAGAATGGGGAGCATTTTTCCTGCATCCGCAGTCATGTTGCATTTGACGGAGACAATACAGCTACCCACTCCGAAGTAGGCAAATTAAACCATCTCAGCAGGCTGAGCCCAGATAATGCAACACAGATGATCCACCAAACGGCCTCCGTGCAAAGACCGCCTGCAGCACAGCTCCCGCAGAGCTCTCCCCCGCCAGCGTCTCCTTCTCGTCCAGCATCGGCCAGACAGAGCCTTTGAGCAGGAGCAAAGAAAACACATCGCTCCCTGGGCTTCTCTCTTATCGACAGCACCGTGGGGCTCACCGGTGTCTTCCTTAGATGAAAGGCTCCGGGTCACCCACGAGCTAGACTTTGTGCTTTGGAAACGCTCCTTAACATGGGGCCGGTGTAAGCCTTCTCCGAAATAATTTTAGTTTCCTTGTGCAATGAAAACAGGTTATGTAAGTGTCTTGCTCAGTGTTGGCCAAACTGACCCCAGTGGGTGACCTCAGTGCCTGCACTGCGCGTGGGAGGCTCGCGGCTGATTGCTTCCTGCCCCTCTGGCTCGTCCTAGGTGGCTTCTGGCTTCCCCCGTGCCTTTGCCTGGCTTTATTCATTCCTTTGGTCCTGATACAGGATTGGATGGGGGTAGAGCGATCGTTTGATGGATGACTCCTTCCCTGGGCAAGTCAACACTTGTGTCTGGTACGAGTTAGGGGATTCCATCTCTCTCCTGGGACACAGCTCACACTTGCATATGCGACGCTGTTGGACTTCTTCCTCAGATAAATCAGTCCAACTGGGTTTTCAGAAATCCCGCTGGTGTGATATTTTCCAAACATTAGCTGACCCCCGCACTGTTCACCTCCATGGACTGTTACTGCCCTATTTATCTGTAGTCATCAGCCCCATGTACCACATCTTTCTGGAAGGCAAACTGCATTTTGTGATGAAACAGGAGGCCAAATTCACTGCTTCTTAATCTGCACATAATTCTACTGATTCTAGGGGGATTGCCGAAGGCTTCAAACAGCAGAGGCTTTGGCAGTTTCTCCCTATGACTGCATGTTGCTGTCAGCAACATTTCTTAACACAATGTGTGTGTTTTGTGAGGGAACTCATTTGGTAGGATAACTATTAAAAGAAATTTTGGTTAAGACTAGTATCAACCCTTTTTTTTTCCCTTAATTTTTAGAAAGGACATTTTTTAAATGTCTCTCTGTATGTGCCCCTGTAAATCCTACACAGATCCAATGACGAACGTGTCAAAGTATTCTCGTTTTTTTAAAGAAAGCAGAAAAATTTGGGATGAGAGAAGAACCCCGTGAGAGGGCCACAATACTGACTGATGGTCAAGAGAAAACTTACTCTATAGAAATGTCAAGAAGCGTCTTGATTACAGCTTAACAGTATCTTGTTAAGTGAAAAAAAACCCTATGTACTGCAGACTCTATCAGAGATGGGAAAAAGGCTTTGGAAGAAGTAAAAGTCAAAATGATGAACATCAGAAATACAACAGTGAGGAAACTAGCAGATGCTGCATATTCAGATATTATAACATCAAGTTAGGAGTCCCTCTGAGAGATGCTGTGGCCAAACAAATGGTCATGGAGACAGCATAGCTGTTATTTAGTGAAACTATTTTATATAGAGGTCAGTGGAAAAGCCCCAGGAATAACTTTTGTCCATGAACTTTGAGCCATCCAAACACTACACTGAAAGCTGTTCAGGTTTTTGTCAAGCCATGTGCTGTCAAGTAGAGCTGGGAAGCTCAAAAAGCAGCATGTTTACTGTCAGACACATGCTAAACAAAATATGGAGGAGAGTTGTGGATTACTGCAATGCCACTGGACTGCGGTGTTAGAAGCAGGCAGGATGACCTGCTGGAGAGGAGCTCTACAGAGAGGGACCTGGGGGTCCTTGTAGATGACAGGTTGGCCATGAGCCAGCAGTGTGCCCTGGTGGCTAAGAAGGCCAATGGGATCCTAGGGTGCATTAAAAAGAGCATTGCCAGCAGGTCGAGGGAGGTGATCCTCCCCCTCTACTCTGCCCTGGTCAGGCCTCAGCTGGAGTCCTGTATCCAGTTCTGGGCTCCCCTGTATAAGAAAGACAGGGACCTCCTGGAAAGAGTCCAGCGGAGGGCCACAAAGATGATAAAGGGCCTGGAGCATCTCCCTTATGAGGAGAGGCTCAGTAAGCTGGGTCTGTTCAGCCTGGAGAAAAGAAGGCTGAGAGGGGACCTGATCCATGTTTATCTTAGTTGCGGGAGGCAAATGGAGGTGGGGAACCTCTTTTCGGTGGTCAGTGGGGACAGGACAAGGGGCAACGGCCTTAAGCTGGAGCACAGGAAGTTCCGCACCAACATGTGGAAGAACTTCTTCACAGTGCGGGTGACGGAGCACTGGCACAGGCTGCCCAGGGAGGTTGTGGAGTCTCCTTCCCTGGAGGTATTCAAGACCCGCCTGGACGCCTACCTGTGCAACCTGCTGTAGGGAACCTGCTCTGGCAGGGGGGTTGGACTTGATGATCTCTTGAGGTCCCTTCCAACCCCTGCAATTCTGTGATTCTGTGAACTAGTGATACGATGAGAGGGAATGGCCCCAAGTTGCACCAGGGGAAGTTCAGGTTAGATATTAGGAAAAACTTCTTCTCCAAAAGAGCAGTCAGGTACTGGAACAGGCTGCCCAGGGAGGTGGTGGAGCCGCCGTCCCTGGAGGTATTCCAGGTACGTCTTGGTGTGGTACTAAGGGACACGGTTTAGTGATTTAATGGGTAATCTTGGTGGTAGGCAGACGGTTAGACTAGGTGATCTTTGAGGTCTTTTCCAACTTTAAAGATTCTATGATTCTATGATAGGTGATGATTGGGAAAAAATAATAAATAAATAAAACAGCCTTTGCCTCCTGAGCCTCTGACTGATTCATGACTAACAGGGATCCTGTACTGCTTCTGGTGATTCCAGCATCTTGCCCTTGCAGTCCTCCCCTACTTGTCTGAGATAAGAGAAGGGCATATGTAGTAAGGTATTCTATCCAATGGACTAAACCTACCAAAAATGAGTTTTTCCTAAATTCGTGCATGGATGGTCCATAGGTGACCATCTGATGGGTGCAGTTGTTCCTTATTAGACACTGTAAAGATTTAAAGTCAAGTACCAGATGACATCTTCAGTATTAGAAAGTTCTGTTTGTATTGAAAATCATGCAGATGTTTCCAAAATCAATACACGCTTAAGAAAAGATGAAGGACACTAAAGTGTGTGCTCAGGTGATAAATAAAACACAATAGCTAAGCACATTGTGGTTGATACTTTTTGGAGACTTCAAAGATTTACTGGCTTTAACCAGGAGCACCCACAGAGGTTTTCCATTACCGGGCATGCTCTGAAGGATCCGTATTCAAACGTGTCCAATAACCCTTGCAGCTGACATTATACAGGGCCAGGCATCAAATGCAGAGCCTCAGCACACTTTATGCTTCTCAACAACTGTATGTGTAAGAAAAAAAGCTTATGTAGAATTTGCAAGTATGTATTACCCTGTGTTTTTAAAACCTCATTTCTCTTTAAGTGGACATCTGTTAAAACAGTGTTTGTTTGTTTCTGATGCAGAAGTGATTCACTGTGTATGGAACTAGGAAAAGAACACACATACAAGAAAAGCTTTTGCAATATCTCGTACAATTTGAACCGTTTCAAGGATTCTTGAAAAGATCCCATTCTTATGTAGCATCAACTGATGTGACCCATTCTCTGGTGTGGATTTAAATCCCTATCATTAATCTCAGTCCCCATCTGTGGTCAGGCTGATTCCATCATATGGAGGAAAAAACAGCGGTGATGAAGAGCAGTTTGTGCAAAGTGATTGAAATGGCCACATTGTGAGGAGTTTTACTGTAATTTATAGCATATGAAAATCTGCCCTTCAGGGCACTGTAAATCAGGTCAGACACAAAGATAAAAGAAGGAGTGTAAACTTTTTCAGGTATTACAAAAATAAATTCTTTAGGGACTGTTAACTGAAAACAGCTGGTTTAAAAATGAGCTCAGAGCTGTCCCTGCAAAATTTTTCAGCCTTGCACAGCAACTCAAAGTCAAAGCATTAATAATGGCAAGATTGTCTCTTCTTTGCACAGTCTGGGGGAATGCAACGACCTTCAAGACTCCAGTTGCTTTTGCAATTGCTTTATGAACTTCTTTCCCTTGGATCTTTATATTTGTAAACTGCTTTCTTTCAGCTGGGCTTTCTGAGAAATCTGAAAACGTGGCGAAACCAGGGACATGCTGTGCCTCTTGTAAGGAATTTCATCAAATAAAGCAGACGGTTTTACAGCTGAAGCAAAAGGTATGAACATTGATCAGCCATGTCGTTACCAGACCTGCATGTTTTATGACAACTGAGTATAAATTTAAGTGTTTGGAACTGTCACTGCCATGTGGCTCTTCTGCCCATAAATATGATGGCAACATGTTTTAAAATTGTATAGGAAAAGCATCTCTTCCTTATGGCTCGCATTGCTTGTAAGCAGATTGCTAACCAAGCTCATGGTAACAGGGTCTGGCAAAAACCCATTGCAGCCTGAGCCCACGTTTCTTGGCAAGCTGCATTATTCTCAGCTTTTCATTCATTCTGAATGCACTGGATTTTGGACTTGATCCCCCTTAAGTATATGTAAGTGCAAAGCATTCTGCTGATGAGGGAACGTGGGAGCATATGATTTTGCATTACCAGGGTGTTGATGCAGGATGCTTGCCAAATAGGAGGTGTGCAGCTAGACAGAAACACCACTAGCAGACGCGTTAGCTTTGATTATTTAAAAAACAAAAAACAAAAAATCAAAACAACTCAGCTACAACTTTTTAGAACTGATTATATTGCACGTGAAAGCTTCCCCTGACCTGTCACTGTCTGCTCCTATATGTGGCCTCCTTTTGCACTTTGGCAGGATTTAAATAATGCAGAGACCCAGGGTTTGGAGAGCCAAGTACAGGGTGCAGCTGTAACGCTTTTTCTAAAGACACCTCATCCGAACATTCAAGTCCTCTGAAATGAAAATGCTGTGCAGGAACAGTCTAAGCAATTCATGTTGACAGGCTGTAATCATTTCGCCCGAGCTGCTCACTTAATTTCATTGTGTCAAAACACAGTTTGTTGTATTCACTTGTCGCATTTAGTATTTTTCACTCAATGTAATTCATATTAGGGAGAAAAGAATCTGCTTCACTAAAACTAAATACTCTGCAGTTTGAGGTACCGTTTGTCTCCAGGCTCTCAAGATACCTCGTTTTCCTTCTGAATCAGCCTGAAGGCAAATGTGAAAGTGACCGAACTCCAGGCGGGGTGGAAGTTCTGGTTTTCAGGCAGCTCCCACTAGCGGGCAGCCAGCGGGTTGTGGCGCAGCGGGCGGGAGGCTGAGCAGGCTGACTCCGGTCTGGGAGCTGGGACCACACCGCTGGCCAACTCGTTTGCTGCAAGAACGCGTGGAACCCAATGGCCTGGATTAATGGAAAATTTTATGTGTCTAAGTTCCACCGTTAGGAGCCTGTGTCCTTGGAGCCAAGCACTGCTGGTACCTGTTGCTGTGTGCGCTTGTTGCACAGCATTTGTGGCTGTGCTAAGCAGCTTGCTCTTGCCTCAGTGGTGATTGCTGTGCTGGTCCGTAGCCTAAATTTTACCCAACTATTTTTCTAGTGGGACTTGATTGACTTGGCATCCTCAGAGAAAGCCCGCTGAGCTGTGCCTCACGCAGACAGAGCTGTGAGAGGTGATCTCCAGATGCCTTCAGCATCTCTGACCCTGCAGCACAGAGCTTTTGCCCATGCATAGAGATCTGGCCTCACACTGCTCCTCTGCCCAAGGAGACACACAAATTTGTGTTTCACTAGCTGCCCCCCATGGCCAAGTTCTTCTGGGGAGGATGTCTCTCAATATCTGCGGTTGAAGCTCTTCTGTTTTGTACATAAAAATTCATTACTGTCTGCCAGAGAGACAATTTACGGGAATAAGTCTTTAGTCTTGTGGTTAAGGCTTTTGGATTTTATGAACTTTACATAAAATGATGTGTAGCAGAAGAGTCTCAGAAGGATCCAATCCAGCAAATGCTACAACTGGGAGTTGGAGTGTGCTTTTGGAGGTGGGAGGTGTGGTTTTCTGTCTCCTTAGGGAAAGCGGGGGTTGAACTTAAGCCGCTGCTGTCTTTGGAGAGTGTACGAGCTATTGGGCTAAAGATCCAGTGTAAGAGCAGTTCAAGCACAGAAAGTCAGCTCATGTGGTTACCAGGTGGGCTGCACTGTCCCCCTGATTTACCAGGGTGCTGTGAGCAGTCCTAGGCTGACCTCAGACCTTGCAGGAAGGAGGAAAAGCAGAGAGCTGGAAAGGTACGGGAAGGATATCTGACATGCTGACAAACAGGCAACAATTTCTTAGGAAGTCAAGTAAGCAGCTGAGTTCTTAGTGTTGGGGCATTGCTTGATCCTATTGCACAGATGTGTTTAAACAGCTTAATTAAAAATTTGTGGTAGAATTCCATAACACTCCTGCCAAGAAGCACTGTCAAAGGCATCTAGACTACAGATCTCCTAGAAACTGCCCAAAAGTCCCGATGCAAAATCCAACACTGAATATATGGGAATCTTGTTTCTGGCACTGTCTTTCTTTAATATTGACCCTCAATAATATTTGCACGCAGATGGAAAAATATTTTTCAAGGGCCATTACGATTTGGAGCTATGGATGGAGAAAGCCAAGGTCACTCTGGATCAAGATCCTGGTTCAGCTAAAAGGTGAAACAGAAATTAGGCTAGTGAGTATAGCCAGTCCCTGAGAGGATGTGAGTCAACATCAGAAACACATGACTTGGCTGCAGCGCGTGTAACAGCCATTTTCTGGCCAGAAGTTATCAAAGAGCAGTGAGCTAGACCAGAGCCTGGGTATTTTGGCACTCTTGGTGAGTGCCTTAAGTCCAGCTGACTCAGTGGGGAAGCATGTGTAGATGCTTTCACAGCAGCTATACGATTTTTTTTAACTTAGTTATTGTTAAAACAGCCTTGCTGGCAGAACAAGTCAGTATTTCTTTAAGCAACAGAAAAGAATATACTTCCAAATCTTCTTCATGATAAGTCGCTGCCACTAAATGCATTTTTTTAATCCAAATCGGCCATTTGCAGTATAAGCTGAAGAGCTGTTCACAGCAGCAGCTATACAGTAACAGATCCCCCAAGCAACCCTAAGCTCTGGAGAGGAGAGCCATTAATCTGACACTCAACAGTGGCCACACCTGAGGAGAAATACTCACTTTTTCTGCAGTGTGAAGAAGTATTCCTGCTGAGGGAAGCTGGGCGAGATGAAGTGCCCCTCACCTGTTTGAGTCTCACTGATGACCACAAATACTCTCATAGTATGCTCCAAAAATAAAATGCCCTCAGGTTGTCGCATTTGTAGTGTGCTGACCGAAGGCTGTCAGCAGACAGGGCCATCAGTAAATGAAGAAGATGTTTTTCTTCTGAAAAACCAAGATGACAGTGGCAAGCACCAACACCAGAGCAGAAGGTGTGCTCGATGCCTGTTTTCCATGTGTGCTTACAGAAGGGGTTCTGTGAAGTGTTGAGTTCATCCAGCCACTGGTTAGCAGAGGGGTGGAGTGGGTGTACCCGATTCAGGATGTAGGATGCAGGACTTGGTTCGTTGCGTAATGTGTATTTAGTGCAGCCACCTTGCCTTTGGAGTAGCAATGCTCCCTAAAGCCCAAGTCAAAAGTGGCTGCTAGCCCCTTGTATTCCTCTCACCACGTTTTGTATCCCAGTCTGAAGAATCAAGCTAGCGTTTCAGAATTGCCACCAGGAACTCACCATTTCCAATGTTCTTTCCTCACTGTTTCTTCCTTCAGCACTGTTCTGGTGCATCCAACCTAAATCTGCAAACAACACTGGCTGCCCTTTAATGTGCATTCCTTCACTAATAACTTGTTTGCTGAAATAAATTTGCCACTTGTACTGGGTATTGCAAGCATATAGCATTACTATTTTTTCGTTGCTTTACAAACATTAGGTTTGTGCTAAGGGCAGGAGGGTATATATCAAATAATTACAGAAGCAAGTAGAAGTCTTGAAAGCAGTCCAGTGCAGGGAATAAGAAACAGCTGATTAAAAGCAGTACCAGACAGCAAGAGTCATCATGTATTTTAGTTGATGCAGCTCTCCCATGCAAATGCTGCAGAATCCAGTAGGCCAAATTTATTCAGGGCAGCAACAAAGATCAGCCAGGGATAGATCTGTCCTGGTACTGCTGAAATTACTCCTCAGTTCTGATTGGCAGAGCAAAATTTCGAACTTGACATGTAGTCGTTCACCACTAATAAACTTCTTTCCTCACTGTAGACAAGCTTTCTGGCTTGTCATCTCCCCTCAGCTCTCTCTGGAGACACTAAGCATTTGCAGAATATTTTTAAATATGTTTAATTATTAAATACATTCAGTCTGGGCAAGCAGAAATTGACATTTAATGGCTAATGACATTTTAAACCACAGTATGCAATTCTCCTTACATTCTCACTTGCTTCTGCCTTGTGTCTTTATGCAGAGCAGATGCAGGCATCCATTGGGTTAAATAGTGTGGTTACAAGGCCAGATCCACAAAGCATTTTGTTCTCTCATTGAAAATTATGAAAAGTTAGGGGCTTGTGAAGCAATTTGAAACTTAAGTATCTGAGCAGATGTTGGCCTGAGAAAGCACAGAATGAACAGAAGAAAATTCAAATAAGGGATAAATTTTCTGAGAAAATCCAAGCAGTTACTAGACTTAAGTTTTTCACAGCTTTTTGCTGTATCTCTCCTGAATTTCTCCTGCCCTCCATTTGGATAGACTTGCAGTATTTCCACAGTGACTTGAAAGGTGAACAGCTTCATCCGAAACATTGGGGTTTCTATAAGGGTACTACTGGCTCCACATCCCAGGGGAAGGAAAGTAACAGAATGTATAAATGCCTTGAAATCAAATGGTGCCATGTTTTTCACGTGGTATCTTCCAAGCCCTGGCTACCTCCTGGGTATATGATGCATGAAGTGTGGATCATCTCTAGGGTCTCCCATCCAGATCTCATGTCCTGTGCCCCTGTATGGGGCAGTTCACCTGCACACAGCCACACGCTGTTGCTGTGCCCACATGTATGAGCTGCAGAACTGGGTTCTTTTATTGTTATCAGGGAATAATTGTTGCATTTTCTTTTCTTCATGTGTTAAGTTGCTTGACATAATACAAAGTGCAGTCCTGACTAAGGCTCCAGAACAGTGTTAGTATAAATGTAGATATCAATAAAGGTTTTACATTTTCCTGAATTACTTAAATATGCTATTCGTCCACATGAAAGCTTAATCAAGAATGCCATTTATACAGTTAAAGGATGGAGAGCTTACAGTGATATTTCTATTGACAGGTTGCTTTGCTACCAAATAATGCTGCTGATCTTAGCAAGCAAATCACTGGCGAAAAAGTGCTTGCATCTAATGCATATATCCCTGGCCCCCCAGGCCAGCCTGGCCAGCAGGGTCCTCCAGGTAAGACACAGACCAGAGGGATGTGAGTGTGAAACAGCACCATGAGTAAAAACAATAAGCTTCAATCTTTCAGTATGATGGGATTTCATGTGTTACATATTTTGATTGCTGTGATTACATTTGCATTTGTAATAAATTGAAAAAAGAAAGATGTTATGGTCATTATGCAGTCATCCTCTGCCAACTGTCTAACGTCACTTCATTGTGTTTCTTGGTCTCCATGTATTTCTTGGCATGGAAGCTATGTCCTGCATGTGTTAATTTTCTCCCTCCCCCTAGGATATTTCACCTGCTTCATTGTCATTTCCCATTTCTTAACTCTGTCTTAAAAACTCTGCATTTCATTTCAGAAATACCTATTACTTTAGCTCATTAACAGAGCAGATTTGCTTTCAGTTTTTGAGGGTTTGGGGCAAATGTTTTATTTTTCCTTGTCTGGTTTTGCAAGGATTCATTTCTTGGTTTTATGTTGTGTTCCAGATTCAAAGAAATCTGAAAAGTAAAACTCCACACACACCTTCACTTTTCTAAGGTATAGGGTGAAGCAATGAGAAGAGTTCCTACATCTCTAACTTAAGCCAGACACCCTGCAACCTGCAGCCAGTGATATTAGAAGTTTTGCTAACTGTGTTGAACGCAAATCTGATTTTCACTTAGTGATAAATGCAAGGAAGTTTAGTGTTGTTCTGAGTTTCTGGAAGACTCTTATAGGGGATTAGTTGATATTCCTTAGCAGTTTTGATTCACTACGTGCAGAACAGCCGTCCATTTACCCCCACTTTTGCAATCTTGCTTTGGTTTTTTGAGTCTTTATCTCATTTTCTTGGAGGATGGGTATCTTCAGTCTTCAGTTAAACATAAATGCCAGGACAATGTGGTTAGAGATTCTGCATCAGCCTCTGAAATGTACGGTGCGCCGTCTTGCAATCTCTCTATCGTAGGCTGGCTCTGCATGTCTTCCATCTGGTTCCCATCACTGAGCTGTCCAAGGTACTGTAGAATTCTCTGTTCATTCCCGCTGACCTCCTCCCCTGCTCTGCCATTAGCAACAGCACGGCCGGGACTTCAGCAGGAGCCTGAGGGGTTCATCACTGAATTTGATTTTACTCCCTGTGAAAACCCTAGCTGTGAATATTCTGTCCCTATGAACCTTTTTGCTCTCTGCCTTTCATTTCCTGTGTCTTTCACACACCTTCAGTATGAAGGAAAGTGCTTTCCCCTCTTAATTACAAAGCACTTCAGCCAGTGACACTTTAATGGACTTTTATTTTGTGCAAATGTTGTTTCAGGTGCCTTATTTTCTGTTTAGTTTTCTACAGTGTTTCTCTTGATCTAAATCTATACTTTGTTGCCTGGGTGCCTCCTGAAAGCTAACATTTTCTGCTGAGCCTGCAGAAGCTGAAAAGCCTATAAAGCAAAATGGAAGAACAGAGCTTTTTTTGCCTTAATACCTTGGCTGCCATACTGGGAAAAGGAGAGGTGCAAACCACTGCTGAAAAGGGCTTGCTTCTGTGCCAGTCATATCGATGGCTTTGAACCAGCATTTCCATGAGTTTTCTGAGGCTTTCTTTTTATAAGATGTTTCTGAGATGTGACTCGTTCTTTTCCCCTTTTCTTTGCGGTGTGAAAATGAGGCTTTTCTGCTTTTCTTTTCATCCCTGGTCTGTATCCCTAATCACTTGGCAGTGGCAAGGTTTACTTCTTGTAGCTACTGTGACAAGGAGTAATTTTGTCTCAAATGACTTCTTTGTTGGTTACATTGTGGACTTGGGTGTGTTTAGGCATCCATCCATTGGGTAGTTCAAAAAACCATCAGTCTCCACTGCATGCGCTGATGAAGAGTGCTGAAGGCTCTCCCTGGCAGGTAACCTTTGATGTCAATTGCAGGGGCACCGGGACCAAAAGGGAGTCAAGGAGTTCCCGGGTCACCTGGACCTCCCGGACAGCCAGGCCCACGTGGATCAATGGGACCTATGGGCCCGTCTCCAGATATATCCCATATTAAGCAGGGCAGACGGGGCCCTGTGGTCAGTATTCTCACCTCCTGTCATGCACTATATGATTGGCCTGAGCCCAACAACCTGTCACATCCTCATGAACACTTCATTTTCTGTTGCAGGGCCCACCTGGAGCACCAGGGAGAGATGGCAGCAAGGTGAGGAGAGGTACTGTTTTCCACAATGCAGGCACTTGCACATGTGCTAGAGAGACCTCTGTGCACTTGCAGTCACATTCTTTTACCATCTCATTTCCTTTGCGAAGCTGAAAATACCCTTTTGTGCCTGTCACTTTATGTCTTCCTTGTACTATTTTGTCCTTCCCATTTCTAAGTCCTACAAATAATAGCCCTGCCAGGCTGTCAAGCAGCTTTCTTCCCCTTCTCTGCAGCTGTTTTAGCTTTTTGAAGAAGAAATGTTGATGCATTGGCCCATTTCATGAGACTGCTCTTTGTGAATTACTACTGTGAACTGGTTTGTTTGTTACTATCTATGAGAAATATCAGAAGCACCCAACTCTGCTCCCACTAGGGCCAGTGGCAATTTCCTGTGTTCTTTCTGGCATATTCTTGGTTCTTCCTGGTGTACTCGTTCCCACTTCACTTTCTTTTCTTCTTCTGAGCAAGCAAAGTTAATGTAAGCTGATGATTCTTGATCTGTAGCCAGGAAGTAAGGGAGACTGTGCAGGTAAACTTGGCTTTTTTGGTTTCCTTTTGTCACAGCAACTTAACTGAGGTGGTATTGATTACAGGGGGAGCGAGGTGCACCAGGACCAAAAGGGATACCTGTAAGTATTGCTCACAGCAAGCACTTCCACAGCAAAGTGATGCTGGCTACCAAAAGTCAGCATGCCAGCCAAAAGGAAAATAAGCCTCTCCTTCGTCAAGATCACAGTGAATGACAGACTACATGCACAGAAAAGGTTATTGGAAAGAAAGAAATTTCCAGTTTTCATCTGAGCTTGTTGCCTACACACCTCCTCCTTCACTGGATGCTACACTGAAGGCAGGAAGTGGTGGGATGTGCTAGGAGGCAGTGAAATAAGAACCCATGCAGAGTGCTAATTAGCACAGTTCAACCATCACTCCTAATGTGAGTTTGAGCTCTGAAACCTTTTAAAATCCTTCCTCTCATCTCTCTCTGGGTGATGGCAAGCTATAGGCTTTGAGCAAATCAAGAGAAGGATGGGTATATACAATCTGTTTTTAAGTGAAATTGACTAAAATGTTGTTTCTCATGGTCTTTTCTCATTGGTGGAACGAATTTTTAGGAGGGTGTCCAGCAGAGTGTCCTCAGTGACTGTGTGAAGTCAGCTCAAAAGAAACAAAGATTTTCTGAAATTAGATTGAAGCACACGGATACTCTCTAAATATTCTCTAAAACTCTCACAATTACCAATAAATACAGTAAGTGCTGGGCAACAGTGGGGTTAATACATGGAAAATTACCTTCCAAACATCAACATTCCCCAGAGAATTTTAAAATACTACTAATAATTGATTACTTAGTTATTTTAAGTTTCTATCAGTTTAATAAGAAAGAACACAAGGAACCAAGCAAGATTTCTCTCCTCTTTTCCCACAAAGGTTGAGATGCTCTTTAGAGGCAGGTACAGCAAAGGAATTGTTAAATAACAAAAGAGCTGAGAGTCTTGTCAATACGGGCTCCATCTGCAGAAAACTTTGCCTTTTGAAAATCTGCTTCCTGACTACGCTGATTCAAAGAGAGGCCTTTAATTTCTGGCAATAGATATAAAGCAGTATTTTAGCAAATTACCCCTGCAAGGGTAATTATATCAACCTGTTTGAAAAGTGTAGTGGAATGTGATATGACTGTGCCTTGTGACTGCAGGGCCCACCAGGTTCATTTGACTTCCTATTGCTGATGATGGCAGACATCAGAAATGACATCGCTGAGCTGCAAGAGAGGGTGTTTGGACGAAGGACTCATTCATCAACAGAGGAGTTTCCGTTACCTCAGGAATTTACAAACTATCATGACACCGTAGATTTTGGATCTGGAGAAGACTACAAACCACGGGCGGCACCCAGAGACTCCAGGGTACAGAAGGCAGCCCATCCTTAGCTATGCCTACTGAAAGATAGAGCCCCTCTAGAGTTCTTCATTATAAAAATGCACTGATGATGTAAAACATATATAGATTATTTCCCATCTTTCTCTTTGCTTTTTCCCAACCATGCTGCCTGTACTGTAGCTTTCCCAGTTCATGATGGCCTCCTTGCAGTAATTCCATACCCTCAAGCCTGCACTGTGCATTGTATCTAGACTATCAGGAAAACCTTCTTAATATATAGGGCTAGCACGATTAAGGCAAGAGCTAGCTAATGGGGCAGACAACACCATCTCATCTGCCTACCTGTGGTTCTGCATCCAAATGACCCAGTACCCAGATTTTGCCAGGGGTAGAGAGGTAGCAGAACGTCATCCCTGAAAGACATCAGTAGTGAAAACCTAGGTCCACAGTTAGTTTATACATATAAATGAATTATTCCACTGAACACAAGTCCCCAGCTAGTGTCTCCGGGCTTAGGACAGTGTGGAAAGTGGATCTCTGTTTCACAGCAGAGGCCAGCTCAAAGTGAATTGTCTCCTGTTATTCTTCACCATGGCAGAAAAAGGCCAAAAATTATCATGAAGCAGTGATGTAAAGGTACTGCTCATTGATCCAGGAACTAAGTGGCTCGCTGTTAGTAGAGAATTGTCAAGAAGATGTCTTTGTCCTAAACTTACATGACTTTTACCTTACCATTCTCCCACTGCTCAGCGTGAAACCCAGTTCTCTTCCTCAGAAGGTTCATACTGGATACATTTCACACAGATGAGCAAGAGAATAGGTAATAGATAAAACAAGAAAAGCAAGCACATGTGAATCAAGTAGGCTTATTGGCAAGCACAAAGATCCCAACCTTGCAGAGAGAGTCAGATTCTGACATCCTGTAGGTGCTTGTTTTCCTTGCCAAAATACTGTTTTACTTGATCCAAGTAAAACTAAGACCAGAGAGAGGCTTCATGTTTGCAAAGAGCTTCCATCTGTCTTGCTCCTCTGCTGTGTGAGAGCAACCTAAATGGCATTCATGGAACTGGAACACAAGAGTTGCAGTGTATTTGGCTGGGTATATAAGGAGTATGAGCAGGTGCAGGAGTGCACATAACATTTCAATTGGTACGAGGATAGCTAAGGTGAGGTACTGCGCATGGGATCCTATATTTGTAAAGAGGGATGAAAGGGAATGCCCTTTTTTTACACTGGAAAATTGGATGCACAAGTTAGACCATACCTCATGGAAGATATGATGTATGTTTTTTTATGGGGATTTCCACAGCTGCTGAGGGCTTTGCTGTGCTTAGAAGATAAAAAAGTATATTAAGCACCAAACTTCATTGTTGTATCTGTGTAGCTGCTACTTCTATAGTATGTTTAGTGCTGGGTCCTGTCCATGTCACAAATGCCATGACGTGGACAGGACCACGTCACTGAAGAAAAAATTACTTCAAGAAAAAATTATTTTGCCATGTTTTACATGGCTTGCATGTTCTACTAGAATAAATACTGGTAAAAATATAAGGAGGTCCTTTTCAGATAATCTGTAAAGTTTTGGATCCCCTTCCATATTCTCTGGGCCAAAAGACAGTCAGTGCAATCCCTGCACCACCAGAACTGGTCACGTTGTATAAACAGCTGGCTGTCTGGACCTTTCATATCTTTTATGTATTATCTTAAGAGGATTTTTTCATTTCTGTACTTGCTTCACAGCTTCTCACTATCAGTACGCCACAAGCAAGGGCATTAGGTTTAAGAACATTAATGTTCTTTATTCCTCTTCACATCGTACGCATGTCATTCTTCACAAAGCAATGACTAGGTCACTGGTGTAGCTTAGAAAAAATGATCGTGCTCTCACTCTGTGGTCTTTGGGCTTCTCCTCTGGAAGGACCTCACCCAGCAGCTGCACATCCAAGTAAACTTGTGAAGGAGGTAATGGGGAAATCAGTGAGACTTGGGGAAGGAACTTCTGGCCAAAGGATGGAAGTTCTTACACATAGCAGATGGAAAGAAACCTCTAAGGTAGCATTAACTGAGGCATCTATGTGTTATTTTCTTAATTTTAAAGAGGCAACTAAATATAAATGATACAGTTCACAAATATGCAATAAGTATGATTGTCAAATGTCCAATTATGTATTTGTAACTGTTGCAAATTACATAACTCTTGCATATGTTCACCACCAACAACTGTCACCTGCTGGACCAGGTTGATTCCCACTGTAGAATTAGTAGCTGCAGTTATTTGGACCATCAGTTACTGAATAATGAGTTAAAAGAGACACTTTCTGCATCCTGACTGAATTCTATTGCCCAGTGCCCACAAGATGCGTTCTAAAAAAAGGCACTTATTTGAGTTCTAAGCTCTGCTTTTCCAAATATACACAAATACCAAACGAGAAGTTCCTACAGATTGACCATTAAATTCAGGAGAAGGCAATAATTGTCCTGCTTTGCTAAGTATTTAGGGAAGGGAAATTCTGAGACTGCAACAGATAAAATACATGCCTCATTATAAGTGCAGAAAAGTGTCCTACAGACTTGTGAACATAAAATAAGGCACATTTTTACACGTCTTTCTGAATGGTGATCTCAGTAACTTCCCTTTCTGTAGTCTGTATCATGTTTTTTCAGAGCCCAGAGCTGTTTTTTTTTCCAGCACACATGCTTCCTCTGTAAAAAAAGGTAAAGGAAAGAGCAACTCGGGTTTGTCCTTGTGCTTCACACTCCTTTCCACAGAATCCCTGTCCCAAAGCGCTGTTGGCTGAGTCCCAGCAGCAGGGAGAGGACACCATGGTACAGACGAGCCTGCTCCACAGGACACAGGAATGCCTCCAGCAGAGACAGTCCCTCTGAGCAAAGTTGGCTGGGAAGATTGAGCCTTCTGTCTGCATCCACCTAAGAGCTTTGTGTACACCTTTATCGTTTTATTTCTCATTAACTGTGTGATAGCTTTTGTAACACATTGTATCAGAAACATTTCACTACGGTTTCTAGAGAAACACATGCAGACACTCAGATGATGTTTTCTTCACCATACCTGAAGTTTTATAAACCCAGGTGAGAGGAGTCATTTCCAGTTTTAAGCGTTGTTACCAGGGGAAGAGGGAAGTCATTACCTTGTAAGCTATTACTCTGTGCCTCCAGAAACAACAATCCAAGAAGAATGCAGAAACATCTACGCTCACGTCTAGTTTAATTACTCGGCTCATGCACACGACGACCTTGTTTCATATAAATACTATGTATAGTTTTATTAGAAAGAAATATTATTTTGATGTTAAGACATCGAGTTATAAGCAGAAGGGATAATAAAGAGTTTGTTATTTTATTAATATTGGAAATATATTTAATGGAAACATTTGCAAGAGTGCGTAGTGATGGGAAAATACTGATTGTTAATAGGCTAAACGAAAGCACAAAGCTTGGAAAGTGTTCTTTCAGCACTGTTCCAGGCACATACAGGATTAGTCTTCCTTGCAAAGCTGAAACACTGAGACACAGAACTCCGATATGGTTGGGAAAACCATAAAAAAAAAAAAAAAAAGGCTAAACCAGGAAAAGGAAGGTTATTGTAAAGGGAATGACAGCAGTCTCTGGAGTTGTTGTTGGTATCACAGCTTGAACAGAGTTCTTCCCAGAAGTACTTCAGCGTTAAGATGTTAAACCCCAGAGAAACAGCAAATATCGGGGTGGGGCCCAAGGACTTGTTAACTTCACGTTACAACCTGTATGCTTGTTCCTATTATACATTCCAATAGCTAAACTGTTCACTTTATTTATATATAAAATACTAAAACGTGTATGAAATGACTGTGATTTTATGATGTATTCATAATAACAAAGATATTTTTTCTTACGCTGCTGGCAGTTGCTTTTGTTCCGTGCCCCTTTGCTGGCTGCCAGAACCTGGCCCGCAGCAGAGCTGAGGCGCTGCGGGGCAGGCGGCGGGGCTGTGCGCGGGGACACGAGCCGCGCCCGCCCTTCGCGCCTCTCCGAGCCCCCTCAGCCTCCCCCAGGCCCACTGCCGCGCGCAGCAAGCGGTTCCACTCTCCCTCCTGCCCTCGGAGCCCGCCCTGCCCGGCCGCTACGGCCGGGCCCTGTGAGCCGCACCGCTTCCACACGGCCGCGCTGCAAAATGGCGGCAGGCTCCCAGACCCGAAACTACAACTCCCGGCATGCCGCGCGCCCAGTAGTAGCGCCCTGCGTGCCGCGCTGCGCCTGCGCTCTGATGACGTCTCTGAAGCGCGACGGCCCCCTCCTCAGTGCGCGGCGGCGGCGGAGGGTGGCGGGATGCGGCTGTCGCTCGTGGCCGCGATTTCGCACGGGCGCGTGTTCCGGCGGCTGGGGGGCGGCCCCCGTTCGCGGATCGACCTCCTGCGCGTCCTCGTGACGGCGCTGGTTCGGCACGAGCGCATCGAGGCGCCGTGGGCGCGCGCCGACGAGATGCGGGGCTACGCGGAGCGGGTGAGCGGCGGGGCCGGGCCGAGGGGTGGGGGGTCCGCGGGCTGAGGCGCGCTGACGGCTCTCCCCGCTGCCTCCCGCAGCTCATCGACTACGCCAAGCGCGGGGACACTGACGAGCGCGCCATGCGCATGGCGGATTTCTGGCTGACGGTAAGTAGCCCCCTCCGGCTCCCCGGAGCCCCTCCCGCGCCCCGCAGCTGAGTGTGCGTTCCGCAGGAGAAGGACCTCGTGCACAAGCTGTTCAAGGTGCTGGCGCCCCGCTTCCAGCCCCACGCCGGCAGCTACACCCGCATGCTGCAGATCCCCAACCGGGACAACCTGGACCGTGCCAAGATGGCTGTCATCGAGCTGAAGGGGAACCCCTTCCCGCCGCTCATCCGCCCGCGCCGTGACAGTGAGAAGACGCTGCTCAACCAGCTGCTGAAGGGCTACCGGGAGGACGCCCAGCGGGCTGCGGGCCCCTGAACACCCCTGCATGGGTGTTGTGCCCTGCCCAAAGGTGTCCGTGTAGCTGTGGGACAGCGTGTGGCTTAGCTGCCTGAACACTGGCCCCGAGGTCACCTTCTGGAGCAGGACACCTCGCTGCTCTCCTGCAGTACCGGAGTAGAAGGTGTCCTGGGAGGGCTTAGGGTTTATTCCTAGCCTGAAATGATCATAATAGGGCCACACGCTCATGGTTTACCTGCCTCTTCCTGTGGCTTAGCAGCAACTCAGCAAGAGAAGGAAATCAAGCTGGGAGCCCTTATGGTTGATATTCCCCGTGTAAATAAACTACTTGTTAAGTGAGTTTACTTCTGTTTGGTTTATGTTCCTGTGTACGTGAATTAGTCATTTATTCCAGCCAAGAATGAGTTTGTTACCACTTCTGGTCCTACAGGGCTGTAGGACCTGCACTCTGGGACGGAATCATTAAGGTTGGAAAAGACCTCTCAGATCATCCAGTCCAGCCGCTATTGCTCACTACACCTTGTCCCTTAGTACCACGTCTCCGCATTTCTTGAACACCTCCAGGTATGGTGACTCCACCACCTCCCTGGGCAGCCTCTTCCAGTGCCTGACTGCTCTTTTGGAGAACTTTTTCCTAATATCCAACCTGAATCTCCCCTGGCACACCTTGTGGCCCTTCCCTCTTATCCTATCACTGTTACCTGGGAGAAGAGGCCAACCCCCACCTTGCCACAGCTCAAGTAGAGAGCAAAACTGTGTCTCCAATGTGGCATAACTAAAATATTCTCTATAAGCCACCGGCGCAGACTTCTAGGGCTGGGAATCCAGTGAACAATCAAGTTAGTTTTACTGTTTTAGCAGTGCTGGATGCAGTAACAGTGAAGTAAGTCTTAAAAGCATCAGTACCATAGAGATTTATGTTTCTAGGAGGCAACGTGGGCAGGAATAAGTTGTTGCTCTTGAACTTTGTAGACATTTCAGCCTCAGGTGTAGGGTTTTAAGACATCTGTATTGTGTTCTTAGAGCAAAGAGGGATAGTGGCAGAACTCTGCAGATCTCCACTGTGCTTTAAATGGTGTCCAGGCTTTTCACTGTAGAGTTTCAATGTGATAAGGGTACTGCATACTTTGAAGGCAAAGGAGAGTGCTGTTTCACTTGTATAATGTTATGATTCAGATCAGAAATGCGAACCCTGTTTGATAAGCACGAGCCTGTTGCCTATCACTTCTCTGTTAATTCAGCAGATTAACTTTTATGCGGGATTGATGAGAAGCTGAGAGGTAGGATTTTAGGCACTGGGTTGTTTTATCTGCACACTTGTCACTTTCTTAGATGAGGGGCAAACTGTTCAAACTATTTTAGTAGAAAACAGAAGACCTTGAATGATTAAAAATAAATGTCAAGAGAGGAAGATTGCTGGGGCTTTTTAGCACTAGCTGAAAATACTGTGTTACGTCTATGTTAATGGTAGCCAAAATACCAATTTCATTCAAGGATTTATGAGCCAGAAGTAAGAGAAGGTAGACACGAATGTGCTAATGCTGATTTAGGAAGACAATCAGATAAAAAACATTTAATGAAGGAAAGCAAACCAGAGTTTCTTCTAGTTGTCCTCAGATTAATAATCTGAGAAGAAAAAGTGTAGGAAAGCTCAAAGCTTCTAAGATAATTCTGAGATAAACCAGGGGAAAGTCTTGATACAGATTCTTAATATACAAACTGAGTGTGCATATGCATTTTTTGCCACAGGAGATTAAGTCAGCTGACAAAGCATTCATAATTTCACAGTCTGGGCGTGTGGTTTCTCTAAATGCAACTCTCCTACTATACATTCTTGAACATTTCTCAACATTTGTTGGCTTCTACCAAGAGGGGCTGTCATCCTGCCAGTTTGTCTTGTACTCAGATGGGTCAGGCTTTGAGCTGCCTGTAGAGAAAAAATGAAGGACAAGTTCACTGTTAGTACATGATGTCTGTTCTTTTTATTCTCTTGCATCCTGGCTGTCAGTCAAGGTCTTCTCTATCAGCGTTATAGCCATGCAGTAGATTCAAATACACATGTCCATATGATTGTCTGTATAATTCTTCTGTCCCCCTCCCTCCACCTCTGGAAGATTAAGGCATACCTACCTGACTGCAGCTACAAGGCTGCGATACCAGTCATTAATATCTTGCTGGTCACTGGACATCAACAACAGTGTCTTGTGTGGGAAGGAAAGCTGAAAGACAAACAGAAGAGACTCAGCCCTGCATGCTAATTTCTGCGTTTTTTCCCAGACATTTAGAAAAGTTTAGCATTGGTACACAGGCTGGACAGTACAGAGCAAGTGCCAGGCTTCCAGGTACAGATGTCAGCATGCTTTGATTTAACAGTGTTTGGAAGTCAGCAGCATCAGTCTGTCTGTACGTGCTATTCTTTCAGTTTTGTTATTCCAAGCTGCCACTAGGGGTCCTTCCACCACCACCAACTGCAAATTCACAGTTCTTTTTTAAACAAAGAGTTATCTTTATGGCTTACGTTCAAGTACTGAGTCAACAAAGCCCCCCAGGTGCTGCAATTCAGGAAAACCTGAGCTTGAAACCCCCACCTGAGGAATTAGTCCCAGTCAGAGCCACTGCAGCCCTCAGGAAGTTGCATGCACAGGCAGTGCCCGTTGTGATAGTACCATTATATTTCTGCATCCTCTGTTTTTCAGGGTTTCCTCTGAATTCATTCCACGGTCACTGTAATGCTGCATATTATGGGGCTGTCCCCCAAGCACGGGCTCAGCTGAGGGCATGTCAGAGTGATCAGACCCTCTCCTCACTGCTTGTGGAACAAGCAGCAGCCTGTACTCCACAGTGCTCAGCAGGGCCCACACTGGGGGGAAAAAGACAGCCTACATCACCCCAAAAGAGAAGAGTTGCCCTAACTCAGACTGGTTCTGTACATTTACCAGCGTCACCACCTAGCACCTCACTCGTGCTGCTGCTGGGACAGCCAGAGACTTGCTTTGTAATCTGACACGTTGATGTCTCTGCCGGGCAGAAGCAGGAAGACTTACACTGAGGAGCCCTCCCTGGCTCTGTGTGTGGCCGAACACTTTATCTACCACACACTGGTGAAGAGGATAGACAGCTGTGCAGGCAAGTTTGTTGGAATTTAGCAGATGCAGAGGGTGGCAGGGCTTTGTTGCAATAAAGATATCAGAAAAGAGGAAGAACATTCTGCGTTTCAGTTCTTCTCCCTTTGGAGGCACCACCAAAAGCCAGCCTTCCCGGATATACCAGCGCCCTGAGAATGCAAGGAAAATAAACACAGTTGTCAATCACTGGCACAAAAAAGGATGTAATGTTGCAAAAACGAATATTGTGAGCCACGCTGGCAAGCTACCAGGCTCTGCGTTGATTCCAGCCACTAGAAGGCGTGTCAACACTCACCCAGAAGCAGCAACCCGAATTTGTTACGAAGACACTGTGTTGATTAAGGGGATGCTATTACGTGCAGGTCTATTCAAATAGAAAATAAAAAAACAACAACAAAAAACCAAACCCATTGTTTCAAAATGGCACAGATACCTTTAAATTAACAGAAAATGTCAAAAAACATACCATGAACTGTCTTAATGTTGTCCTTAAACTGTGTTTCCCAATTGTTTGCCATTTATAGCAAAACAGAAGTTAGCCTGAACGTTGAACATTTATTATTTTTCCAGTTTTGTCTGCTTGTGTGTGCTAATAAATATATATATATATACACATTTCACAGGTCACCTAGCGATACACAAACTTGTAATGGTTAACAGATTACAGAATGGAGGTTACTGCTGTAAAGAAAGACAGTAAAGGGAGGCAAAAATAGTGTACTAAAAAGAAGGCTTGAATAGGCAACCCAAACAGCTGGTAGAATAGGGTCCGGCATATTCTACCCACAAAAGGAACTGCAATAAATCGAAAGGTACAGAAATCAGCAGGAAAAGCAAATTGAAAAGCCTAGATGTAGACAATAATTTAAAAGAAGGCATCTACACAAAATGGAATAATTAAAGCTGTTCCTCTAACCAGGATTATCATAGATGATAGCCATCAACTCTTAGGAATTATGAAGACACCTGCCAGTAAGATTATTTATAAAAATTCAAAGCCTTGCTATGATATTGCCAACTGGCCTGGCCTGGGGAACACTTGCTGGAGAATTTCAGCCACTGTTTTTTGTGCCACAGCTTCTGGCTGCACTAGTAAGCACTTTTCAGAGAACAGCACAATTTTAAGTATGGATTGTGTGTCTTAGTACGCTATGCTTACAAAATACAGAGACAAGTGAATTGCTGCTTAGCTTACTCTACAGCAAATACGCCTCTTACCAGAACAAGAAACTGAGGAAGAGAAGGGTGAGGCACAGGGATCATCCAAATTAGAAAAACAAATACAAAGAAGGTGTCAGAGGCGTGGGGCTGGGCATCATTTCCCTCAGGCTAAGCTGTGATCAGGCTCACCAGCACACAGGCTGAGCTGGACTGTGCTGGAAGCCTTGGGAAATGAGTTCATTTCCAGGATTCTCTGGGGCTCACAGAAATTCTTGTGAAAGGAGGCTAGGGAAACATCTCTAGGGAAGCCAGGGATGACAGAACAGTGTGCGATGTTAAGGAGGCAGTGCTAGCCGAGATGGCGTTTGCCCTACATATGGAAGGCAGCGAGGAAAGCAGGGTCTCTACACTGGGAGCAGCACACCTCAGAGATGATACCAACAGTGAGAAGATTAACTCCAAAACTGCCCCTTTTCCTTGAACCTACAAGCATCACATTTTCTCACCTTTTCCTCCCTAATAATAGGATGCAATCTTTAAAATTCTGCACAAGCTGGCTTATTGCTGGACAAAGGAAGTTGTCAAGCTCACCAAAAACTCGTAATACTCAGCAGCCTCTGACTTTTTTGTTTCTCACATCCGGTAAAACCTATTTTACTCCAGCTAATGGAAAACTTCATAATCAAAATTATCTGTCCTAGTCAATGCAATGTTGTATATAGACCCTCAACACTTGTCCTACCACATCTTTCAGAATATTTGGAGCAAAAAAAAAGTGGACCTTGCGCTTTCAAACAATGGCCAGCTCTGATCTAGCTACACTGGGGTGTTTTTTTTTTGTTTTTTGTTTTCCTTCCACTCAGGTTTATCTTATTAGTTCTGTTACTCAAGATGGGCACCTCCACATAAGCTCAATGCTTAGTATCAGCACAGCATGCTTGCATTAGCACCCTTTCAGCTAGCATCACCAAAAAGATTTTAAGCAGTATGGGTAAGAGAATTGTAAATCAATCTGCACATTGTCTGTGCACATTGGAGAATGATAACTTGTGATAACTAACTTCTTTTTCTACTTTCACCCCAAAATCCCTATTTGCAGCTCAGGGTAAAAAAAATGAACACTGCCCCTAGGCATTTGACACTCAGAAATTTATGGTTCCTGCAATGAAGTATGGAAAACATTGCTACTTACGCTCTTCTAAAATTATTTAGCGTCTTTCTCTCATTCTCACCCAGGACACCTCAGGTTCCTGTGAACTAACTTTCTGACTACACGTCGTCAGCTCCTCCTATCTGAATGTCAAACAATTAAGCTGCTGCTTATTTTTACTTAAAAATTTAAAAAGGGCCTAAATTACTTACTAATTTCGTTCACCACCTATAGAAGTCAGGTCAAAAGGGGAAGTCTGGCTGATAGGAGTATGGTCAGAGATGAAGGAAAGCCTATCATCTCCAGTTATCTCAGCTTGGCAGAAGGAGAACAGAGCTGTCTGTAAGACCTACCTGGAGTCAACACCTGGGTCTTGTGTCCTTTGAGAAGTTTCTGAACCCGAAGTAGCTGCAGTGAGTTCTCTCTCTTACTAACAATGTCCTGGACCCATCGAGATACCTCAGAAACAGATTTCACAGTCTCTGAAAATACAGCAGCATATTCTCAAGTTATCTCAAAAGTGTATGAAATCGCCTATTTTGCTGTGAAAAGAAAAGGTGAAATTAGGAAGCAAATGTTTTAAACCACGTATCAGTTTCTTTATTAATTACAGCAAGAGATTGTGCTAGAAGCCTCCAGAAGCCTCCTTCCAACCAACGCTTTTGTGGCTCTAGAAACTGTTTATTTGCCAATGAAACATCAGACAAATGGATTTGGAAGCAGAAACCAGAAAAAACGCTCCACTACAAGTGATGCTGGCTTTTGAAAGATGTGATATGAAGGATATGAATTATCCTAGAAAACTGAAGCATGTGACCAACAGAGCTGCCATTCTTCCACTCTAACCCCGTGGCCAATTTCCCAGTCAGTCACTCTACATTGCAATTCCCTATTTGTTCTCAGGGGCATCTTTTGATCAAGATGGTGATAGGAAATAGTAATGCACTAGAAACCCAGACAGATGAAGATTATTCTTCCTGTGGAAGTAGACAAAATGTTAGCAAGGAAGCTAACAATAACAAAAATGATAGTATTTTGGGGGGAAATCAAAGCAGCAGTGTTTATAGATGAAATCATACTTTCAAGTTTCCGGTACTCAGCACTGTCTGGGCTGGTGTTCTCCAGCAAGTCTCTGAGGAAATGCTTGTACCTAAGAGAGAAGGAGAAGTTTTATTTCACAAAATCAGGAACAGCAACATCTCCTATTTTCAACAAAATGATGAGCAATACGACATCAGCCCACAGAGTGCACACTGTGAATCTAACCACGCTGCTTTGGCTCACGTGTCTTTGTTCACATTCATTTTATCTTCAGATTTATCAGTTATATTACCCTACATATTTTATACAAATTGCAAGCCTTTTGAATTTCCTGGGAAGCTGGTAAGAACAACGTCACATATTTCTTAAGTTCATGAAACACTTAGAAGACTTCCAGATTCACATTAAAAGTGCCTTCTGTAAAGGACTTTTCTCTTTGAACTATTGTTTTTAGGTTTCTTTTTTATGTCTGAATGGAAGCATTCATGCCATATGTTCCCTGCCTACGCAAGAAAATAAAGGCATTTCTATAAGAGTCAGGATATGCCTTTTTTCTTCTCTAGCCTATACTAGAAAGGATTGGATTTCTGCAATTGCTTTCTCCCAGTAAAATCAAACTGTTTTTATTCTGAAATGACAGAATAAATACCACACTGAACAGATTCATGAAATGGCGAAAGTCATACGACCAGCAGTATATGTAGAAAAAACTTGACTGTGAAAGAGCTGATAAATGAAAAAGTTAGAACTTCTGTTAAAAAGGCATCCTTTTTCCAAACAGTTGGATAGCAACAAATACACTGTTGACTTACAAATTCAAAGGCATGACCCAAAGAATTACAGTAACAAAGAAAGCTTACACATTTGTACCTACCAAGTTGATCTAAAATATTGCATAAAGCTACTTGAAAGTCTGTGGTATGCTCAACCCCAGTTATTTTCAAAGAAACAAAGCTGTCAGTCTCTTAAATGTGCTGCTGCCTGGATAAGGCCATGGCTAAAGAGCAGCTACTTGACCTACAGCAGCTGCAGCTGAGCTCCCAGAAGCCTACCTGGGCTCTGTATTACCCACACACCCTCCCCCAAAAAGGGCAGCCACTGATCGCATGCAGCACTCTCCTCATGCAGTCAGTCTGCATCAAAGGATGCCTCAAGGAGAATGCAGCAACTCAGATGGGATCTGTCCGGTCTCAGGGGTCCTGACAACCAAAAGGGGAGAAAAGCTTCCCTGATTTAAGTAATCTCATCTCTCCAAGAGCAGCCACTTACAAGAAGGGAGTCACAATGTTCCACATCAGCAGCGTGCACAAAAGCAGAGCAAGGCCATCTCCAGCTGAGAGCAGCCCTTCTGCAGTGCTTCAGACAGCTTGCTTTTGCGTAGGGCCTAACTTCAGTCCCTTACTGAGACGACAAAAATCTCCAGTTTTACCTGAGAGCTAGCTAAAGGACTTAGGAGCCAGGGCTAAACAAAGCTATCTCTCTGCATCATGCACCATCCAGATACACTGATTCTGCTTTACAAGCACATCTTGAGGACCATTTCACTGCAGTCTACATGCTCCAGTTTGGAGACACATACTATCAGCAAGATACTATTAGGTCTGTTTGCTTTCTTGTAAGAACACTCTGAAAACTCACAGCTGCTTACTTACTGATGCAATCTCTGCAGAGGCAAAGGAAGCAAATCCTCTAGCTTCCTCCCTTGAAACTGAGGTCGAGTTTCTTGGAGCTTCTTAAAACGTCGAAATGATTTATTTTTTCTCAATTGTTCCTGTGTGCAGCAGAAAAGGTATATTGCTTTGAGACTACAGAAAAATGTATGCACTCTAGTCTGCACCAGAGCTTAGAAAACAGAACTTCCGCCCCACATGCAGACTCAGCAGCTTGTTTTGTGGTCCTGGACAAGCCATTTCCTTTTTTCTGACCAACATTTCCCAGTGGGTAATTTAAGTTATATCCCCTCTTGATACGTGCACGGCCATATAAAGCTAGTGCTCTGGCTTCATCTGGGAAAGAGCTGACTTTTTCTTTATACTGTCTGGTATGATGCTATGTTTTCACTTTAGGAGAAAAATAATGTTGATAACACAGCAACGATTTAGCTGTCGCTGAACAACACCGTACAGAGCCAAGGACATTTCAGTTTCTCAGCTTCTCGTACTGCCCTGCCAGCGAGGGGCTGGGGGGGCACAAGGAGCTGGGAGGGGACAGCGCCAGGACAGCTGACCTGAACTGGCCAAGGGGATATCCCATACCATAGGGAATCATGTGATGAAACTTAAGGGAGAAAGAGACCACAGTCCCCTGGTGTTCCCACTGCAAACTCTCCAGGCTTGCCAGCCAAGGAGGAGTGGGAGTGAAAATAGAACTCTGTTAGAGAAAGCTCTGCTCGGTGTGTACACACACACAGAGACACACACTTACCTGGAACATACTTCAGAAATTTGAAGCTTTAAATAAAGAGTGCTGTTTTCACCACTCTGTTGTGACAGAAGGACAGAAAACAGCATCTGCCCAGAAGAAGGAAGAAAACTGACTACTACAGGATCAGAAGTACAAGAATGCTTCAGAGGGAGGAGAAAGAGAGTAAAAAGAGATCAGGAAGCATAAAGGAGATATATACCATCAAGGTTTTATTTGCCTCTTCGAAATTCTCAGCATAGTGACCATAAAGCTCCAATTTCTGACAGAAATTTTCCAATCCTAGTCCTAAGTTTCCCCTCTCCAGCTGAAGCGTCAGAACTCTGTGCACAAGGAGGAAAGATAGTTAGGCAAGGGTACATCACTGATACCATTTTCCCAGCTCCCTCTGGTTCACTCATGCCGACTTTCATCTGTCTACAGAGCAGACCTGCTGGATTTAAACCATCATCCAGAGAACAATCATAAAATCACAGAACGTCTTTGATTGGAAGGGACCTTAAAGATCATCTAGTTCCAACCCCCTGCTGTGGGTAAGGTTGCCATTCAAACAACAATGGGGCATCCAGATACGTGGACAGGGATCAGCAGTTTCCTGGGCACATCTGCAAGTGTCACCAAGTTCTAGCAGCGCTAGAAGTGAATTCCTGTTTCACAAGATGTTAGTTTTATTTCCTCAAGTCTTACTTTCTTGTTGGAATACAGTTCTCTCCATATCATTACAGAGTCACGGTACCATAGGGTTTGGAAAGAACCTCTGGAAATCCTCTAGCCTGATGCCCCCACTAAAGCAGGCTCCCTGCAGTAGGTTACACAGGAAACCGTTCAGGCAGGTCTTGAATATTGCCAGGGAAGGAGACTCCACCACCTCTCTGGGCAGCCTGTTCTAGTGCTCTGTCACACTCACAGTGAAGAAGTTTTTTCTCATTACAGGAATTGTGTCAGTTTGTTAACTTACTGGCTGGCTGAGTATATGGATTCCAGAGGTCCAAATATGGTTTCCATTACAGCAGGTTTCAGCGTCCCTTTGGCCTTTAAAATTGTCACAAAGAACTATGTAGGAAAGAGAGAGTTTTAAACAGTTAAAAATCACAGGTCACTCAAAGATCATTCTTAGCCACAGCAGAAGCAAGAAGTTGCAGCTTGCACACTCAGGCTCAAAAGGATACCAGGTAACACGAGCACTTACCTGAATATCTGTCATCATATGTAAGCCTTTTTGGTAACTTTGACCATAACTGTAAACGTGACCGATTCTATTTCAGTATTCCCAGATGCATCTGTTTTTAACCACCTAGCTCATAATCTGTCTTCATCTCCTCCATGTCCCCGTGTTTCATGCATTGTAAGCATTTTAGGACAACTGCCCTTTACGATAAGAAGTTGAAGTTTTAAAGAATATGGACCAAAGCCGAGGGGCCAAAACCACAAGCTACTGGATGTTACAGAGGAGATAAAAGACAGAAGAAAGTATCTTTCAGGCTCAGCAATGTGATGAGTTGGGATTCGTCGCATACAGTATAGATGAATTGAAGTCATGCTCTGTGACCCTTCCTCGTTACACCAGAAGTAAGTACAAAGGCACCCATGTATCAGAAGGGCCCCGGCACTCACCGTTACCACCAAATCCAGCTGCTCAAGGTATCGGTGCTCGGTTTCCAGCAGCTGCTTGGCTGTCCGGCTGCGCTTTCTCTCCCAGCGAGCCCTCTGCTCTTCCACAGTGTTTGCTCCAGCCGTGAGGGGCAGGGGTGAGTAGCTCATGGCTGATAAACAGAAAGGTAAGTACTGCTGAGAGCCAGGAGAGATGGACACACAACAAACTCACAAGATGGGTATTTGGGTAGGATTCCGATCTAACAACTTTATGGTTTACTGTGGGAGACAGGAAGCCAGTTAGCAGCAATGGTCATTAACAGTTTCCTTCTGCATTCTCATTTTGTCAGTACAAGAGCCTTGCAGCAACCAGAGGAAAAGTTACAGCAAGACCAGACTGTGAAAGCAAGAGAAGCAGTACAATACCATGCATCTGCAAGCAAATCTCAAGCACACGGTCCCACCTGCTTTACTAGCTTCCTGTGCTTTACCCACTTCTTCATGCAAAATTCTGGCATTGGCAGGTTGAAGAGGTAGAGTGGACAGGAGTAGAAAACAACCCTAAGATTTGTCTTGAGGGGTGAGAAGAGGGAAGGGAGTGGAAAAGAGAAAGGGCACACTTATGTGTGTTTTTCCATGGAGGATCCCCCAAAAGTGAGTGTTCTGCATTGTCATTTTCTAGCAGTAGTTTGTGGTTTCAGAGATGAAAGACTGAGCAACTGCTATGAATCATATGATCCACTCATTAACTGGCTTCGTTGCTGCTCTGCTCTTCAAGAGCATCATGGCTTTGTCACACAGAAAATCTCTCTTATCGCTCTCACAGAAAGAAGCGTGTGCTAGCACAGCATTCGTTACGTCTTGCTTTCTTCTGATGAAGAGGCAGAGCAGCCTGTTGCGCACTCGCCTCAACATGAAGTCTGTGGTTTCTGGGGAAGCTTGCTTCTCTCTTGCTTGAGCTACCCCCACAAAAGTTCTGGCTAACAAACATTCAAGCTACACTAGCACAGAAAGATAATATTGCCTAAGAAAAGGGAATTTGTCAAATACAGTCTTCCAGAGATATTTCGGATATCTGAATCAATAAAATGAAAGTTTCATACAAAAAAAGCACAGTCTCCTGTGTCAGCAAAAGTCCCAATAGCTGAAGGACATGAGTCCAAAAAGGACTTGGGGATACTGGTGGATGGCAAGCTGGACAGGAGCCAGCAATGTGCCCTCGCAGCCCACAAAGCCAACCATATCCTGGGCTGCATCAGAAGCAGCGTGGCCAGCAGGGCGAGGGAGGGGATCCTGCCCCTCTGCTCTGTGCTGTGAGACCTCACCTGGAGCACTGCGTCCAGGTGTGGAGTCCTCAGCACAGGACAGACATGGACCTGTTGGAGCGTGTCCAGAGGAGAGCCACTAAAATGATCCAAGGGATGGAGCACCTCTCCTACGAGGACAGGCTGAGAGAGCTGGGGCTGTTCGGCCTGGAGAAGAGAAGGCTGCGGGGAGACCTGAGAGCAACCTTTCAGTATCTGAAGGGGGGCTGCAGGAAAGAAGGGGACAGACTCTTCAGCAGGGTCTGTGGTGATAGACAAGGGGAAATTGTTTCAAACTAAAAGAGGGGAGATTTAGGCTGTATTTAAGGAAAAAGCTTTTTACAAAAAGGGCAGTGAAGCACTGGAGCAGGTTGCCCAGAGAGGTGGTGCAAGCCCCGTCCCTGGAGACATTCAAGACCAGGTTGCACTGGGCTCTGAGCACCTCATCTAGCTGTAGGTGTCCCTGTCCATTGCAGGGGAGTTGGACCAGATGGCCTTTAAAAGTCCCTTCCAACTCTAAGGATTCTGTGGTTGTATGTGTATTATTTCATAACATCTAGAGTTTCTCTGGAGCTATATTCTCACATTTGTTCAGAAAACAACCACAAGCCCAGCTGTCATGTCTTTGTCAAGACTGGGCACTGCTGGGAGCTGGAGAGGCAGAATTACAGCAATACTAAGAAACAGCTTAGCATTAGCATGTGGTGGCAAAGTTCCCACAAACGACAGGCTAAGATGCTACCATTCACAGGGTATCTTTACCCAGGGCAGGCTGCAGTCATGACTGTGAACCATTAAACTTTTGCAGCCCAATTTGTTTAGAACAAAACAATACAAGGCAAGACAACAAACGCACACCAGGTTTGACCATCTCTCAATTTACATATATTATTTACATATATATTAAATTCTAACTCTTTCAAGTCCACATATAGTAAGTGGCCTGGAACCTGTGGGTAGACTAGAAAACACTTTACCTAAGCACATCAGCTTGCTTCTTTCTTCTCAGACTCAGAACAGAAACTACTGAACAGTGTTTCTATAATTAACAACTTCACGACGCTCTGCTAACAATCTTCCCAGGGACATTTCTAACTTTACTACTTCTAACATCCTCCAGAAAAAACCTGCTGTTGCTATCTTACCCTTGCTGCTCCTGATATTTCTCTGAAGCCTGAGCAGCCTCAGGTCCAGGATCCACAGTCCCTGCACGGTGCCCCCATGGACAGTGACATTTCCAGGCATGCACACACTGTTCCCTTACTGTTGCACCCCCATCAGACAGAAACCTGTGGGTTGTTGGGTTTTTTTAACCTCTGAAAGAGGCTGGGGAGTTCTGGAAGTCCAGCTTGCAATTAGGGTTAACTATGAGGCCAGTGGGTTGGCGAGCACTGCAGAACGGAGGGCACATTCCCATGCAGCCCACAAGACTGCTGGATTTGGGCTCCTTATGCAGCGAGCAGGAGAGCATGGTGCACACATGCACTGCGCATACAGCTCCTTTTCAGGCTCCTCCAGGCCCTCTTACAGAGCTTTTTACCTGGACTCCGTCTCTGAGGGACAACCAAGCCACAGGACCATGCTGCCCACCTCCCCCTGGCCCAGCCAAGCCAGCCCTTCCCAGCATGGGGATGGAAGAACCACAGAACGGTTTGGGTTGGAAGGGACCTTAAAGATTGCCACCCACTGGATCAGGCTGCCTGGGGCCCATCCAGCCCTGCCGTGAGCACCTGCAGGGATGGGGCACCCACAGCCCTCTGGGCAGCCCCGAACACACCGACTTCACGCACACAGGTCACTACTGGGCAGTGTCCATCACGGACACCACTGGAGGAAGGAGTGGTGTGTTGCTCTGTGACTCCCTCCAGCTCCCAGTTTCACAGGTTTCGTCCTGTTCCCAGCCACGTGCTCCCCCTCCCATTGCTCCCCAGGAAGACACTTCGGGAAGGCGGCGGCGGCGGCGGCGGCAGCAGCAGGGCAGCCCTCCCGCCCTCCTGCAGCCCCACCGACCTCATGGTGCGCGGCACTGCGAGGCAGCCCCAGCACGGGTTACCCTTATCTCCCCCTCCTTCGGCTGCCGCCTCCATTTCGCCCAGCTCCCAGCCGGGGGGGCACAGCCCCCGGTCGCCGTGCTGGGGCTCCCCAGGTGCCCCCACACCCGGGNGAGGCGGCGCTGCTGGGCGCGCTGCGGGAGCGCTTCCTGCGGCAGCAGGTCTACGTGAGTGCGGGCGCTAACGGGGGTGGGCGCGGGCGGCGGCGCGCGGCTCACGGCTCACGGCTCTCCCCTCGCCGCCAGACCGACGTGGGGGACATCCTCGTCGCCGTGAACCCTTTCCAGNGTGCCTGCCCCGTGTCCCCGAGCGCGGTTCTCCAGGAGCGATGTCCCCCGCAGGTCTCCGAGCGGTACCGCTGCCATGAGAAGGGCACGCTGCCGCCGCACATCTTCGCTGTGGCCGACCGGGCCTACCAAGCCATGCTGGGCCGCCGGGGTGCCCGGCCCCAGAGCCAGTGCATCGTCATCAGGTGAGCTGTGGGCACCACGGAGCCGGGTGGGCTGCCAGCAGGGCCGTCATGGCACTGGGGAGCTGGCAGTGGGCTCCCCATGTGCCCTCGCCTCCGCAGGTTCGCACAAAGTTCATCATCAGAGCTTACGGTGGGTCAAAACCCAGCTCTCTGGCAGCACGTCTCACTGCCTTCCAGGAAGACAAGCAGGCAGATCGCAATCTGAGATCTGTTGCACGCAAAGTTGGGTTTCATAGAGTGGCTCGGCTGCCAGCCCTCCTAATGCAGCTGTGTCGGGTGTGAAGGGGCTCTTCTGTTGCGTGGTAGTGCTGGAAGGATTCTCTGCAAAAAGCTGTAGTTGCTTTTCTTTGATGAAACAACTCCCCTTGCAACTGGTGGATGAAAGGTCATAAATCATGGAGTAGGCCTGTTCTCACGGAGTGGAACTTCCCGTTAGCAGCCAAAGAGAAGGGGAAGGAGGAGAAGCTTCTTTGCTGTGTGACCTTTGACAATCTGGTCAGGGAAAATCCTGTTGTCGTGGGAAGTTCTGTGCACTAGAAGGAGAAAAAAGGGGTTCTTGTAACCCAAGAGTGTGCCAATGTCATGAGCATTTCCCTCCATTATGTCATTATTGTTTTTTCTGAAACTACGAGGCAGGAGATAGCATCAACTAAGCAGAGAAAGCCTCAAACGGCATCAACTAGCAGAGGAAGCCTTGAAGCACCAGCTAACTTTCTCTTCTGGTGGTTGTAGGGGGTTTAAATGTCATCTGAGTTGAAATGTTAATTGCCATCTGTTTAATATTTCCTTCTTTGTACGCATCTTCTGATCATTTTCGTTCCATGTGGTATGGAGTTACTGAACCTCTGCTGGGCGTTGTGGTGGGGCTGGGAACAGACCTCCAGCTCCAGCCCTCCTCACTCTCCAGCCTGCAAGCTGTCGGTGCACGGAGTGCTCTCATGAAGCACGGTGGCCGTGGAGCAGCAGGTGGAAAAGGGGCTGCCGGTACGGCTCCTAGGAATGGAGAAAGGTTACAGAATTTGTCCAGGGAGATGGAAGACAAAAAGAGCGACCTGAAGGTGTTTTTCTGGAAGGCAGTGGTCTTGTTATTTTCCGACAGCAGTTTGTGGACTCTGAGGTGGCAGCCTGAGCTACCTCCCTGCACCTTGCAATCCTGTTGAGCTGTCTGTGTGTTGCTATGGCAGGAAATTCACGGTTTTACTATCTGCCAGTGGTAAAACGCTCAGTAACGAGATTACCTGGTTTGGGCAAGGCTTGGGGCAGGGAGGTGGACGTCACTTCTGTTACACCACGGTTTATCAGAACAGCATAGGGATGCACTATGCTCTACTGTTCCTTGTGCCTTGAGTTCCTCCAGGTGAGAGAGACCCACCTCCAGCAAGACATGGACCTGTGTGCTTATCTCCAGGACACAAACCTTGCCTTCCTGCCCTTCCTGTTCTCTCTTTGGTCTCTCCAGCTTACTCAGGGAGGTCTGGGTGGCATGTTTCAGGGGCTACAACTGGTACTGAGCACAGCAGCTGCCTCCATGCGACAAAAGCTCGTGGCAACCAAGTTGTCTTGTGCTGCAAATTCCACTGGCTCACGCTGGCTGGTGTTAGTCACAGCCTCAGTACGCTGTGGTGCAGCACGTGGGTCTCCTGGAGATGACTTTGCTTTTCTTCACCGCCTGGGGCATTTACACACGCGCAGCTGGAGAGCGTGTTTTCAGGACTTGGCAGAGCTGTTTCTCTTGTTGGAGGATGTGAGGGAGGGTTTGAACTGAGGGAGTGCTCAATGACAGTGCTTCTGTGGAGGAAGGAAGTCACTGAAAACCAAAAGATGATTTTATCCGTTTGGCAGGGACACTGTTTGGATTGCATGTGGTCTTGTTTTGTTGTCCATATTCGGACGAGAATGGCCTCATATGTGCCTGGGATAGGGTATCTGTCACAGAACTGGGGGATTTAGCTGCCTGTGGCAGATGGCTGACTGGGAGCCACTAGAGCCACTGGGAGTGACGAAGCAGTGAAGCCACACCTGATGCTCAAAGGTCAGCTGTGTAAACAGAGACCTACCCTCATATATACCTGCAGCATTTCCTGCATTTTTGTTTCACTATGCATATGCTGAAGTTCTCTGCCAGTATGATGCCATCAGTCAAGGACATGTTGTGTCACTGGCTGTACATTTCCCCTCTCAGGAGCTGGGAAACTGTGCTTTCTGAGTGTTACTTGTTTGACTTGGAGGCGAAGGTGCTGGGTGTATGTATGTGATGCCAGAATGGCGTGCAGCATTGCTGCTATAGGTGTGACGGCAGCTCTGCAATGGTATAGTAGCATCATTATGCAGGTAAAGCATGTGGATGCGTGAAGAGCCTGGGATTTGAGACTTCTGCAGTATCACAAGATCAGTACTCAGTTGTGCGTATGAGATGGATGGGGCAAACGCCTGTAGGAACAAAAATCTATCAACCCCAGCAAGTGTGAGAGAGTTAGTGAATTAGAGCACTTTTGAAGGAGATTGTTCGCTGTTAGATAAACACGTGTCTCTTAAGAGGCAGAGCAAATGGACTCTCGTGTGCACTCCATCCAGAAGTGACAGCATGGGATATGTCTGTACTTCCTGGTGGATGGGGAAAAATTCCTCCGGGCAGGGATCAGTACCTCGTGGAACCCTCCATGTAAAGCTGTGGTGCAAGTTTGTATTCACAGACAAGGTGGCTGAAAAAGTTGTGAAGCTGTTGAACAGGAGTGTGCTCTCAAGCAATAGGGCACTGAGACCTAAGGGTCAGAGCAACTATAGTTTGTGGCAGCTGAAATTTCCTTTACTTTTTCTTCGCAGTGGAGAGAGCGGTGCAGGGAAAACAGAGAGCACGAAGCTACTGTTGCAGCACATAATGAACCTGTGCAAAGGCAACTCACAGCTGGAGCAGCAGATCCTTCAGGTAGGTCCTTGTGGGGTGGTGCTTGCAGATGGAGAAGCAACACTGCTAGGCTCGGAGAGCCTCCTGATGAGGCACCACTGGGAGCAGGGGAGCAAAATATCAAGACACACTGTAAGAAAATAGTGGGAAGGATGATGAAAGAGCTGACCACAAGTTAGAAGGGCTGGTAGGGTCAGCAATTCTGTTTGCTGGGAATGCAGTGGTTTGGTTCTCAAATGGAACAAAGCTGTTATGATCGTTTTAGCATGGTCTCTGTAACAAGAGAGTAGGAGCTTTTTTTCTGAATCATTTCCTGTTTGAGATAGAGCAGGGAGTTTTATTAGCAAAATGAAGTTGTGATTTAGTGAAACACAGGGATGGAGAATCTACACAGCCTTCAGTAACCTTTCATTGGCTAGCTATACTTACTGTCAGGCACATACATGCTAGCGGACTGACTTCATCTTTCCTATTTTCATAACTTTTGCTAGCTGATTTTGAAACATGACTCTTTGGTCTTAAGTATTTCCACTTGACTTGCTCCCCAAGGAGTTTTATTTTGAGCACACTGTGTCCTAACCTTCCATGTGATAGATTAAACGGAATGAGTACTTGGACTGCTCCATTTTAAAGTCTGTTTCAGGTTTCCTGTAGACTCAAATAATTTGTTCTGTATTATTGCATATGATTTCTGTGTGGTACCATCTGTGGTGGATTTGAGGTGAATGGCTATGCTGTGTTCTCTTGTGTGGGAACATGGCGTTGATACACCTGCTGGCTCTCCTTAAGGGTGGCTTGGGCCACACTGCTGAGCTGTTTCTGAGCTTAGCAGGCTCAGGAAGCAGGACAGCTGTTTGCTCAATGTTGTGACTGACCTAGTGAGCCCTGATGGGCTTAACTGGCAATGCATGCAACCAGCCTGCAGTTCCTCCATTGGCAATGAAGTTCAAATCAGTCCATTTGTCACCTGGACTTGACAATGATGTGACAATTACAACCCATCTTGTTTGGTTCCTATGAATGCTTTCAAAGACTAATTTAGCCCTTTCGGGAGTCACTGTGTCATGCTGTAAAGCTGTGTTCTGCAGGTATCCCAGCATGTCTCCCAAGCCTTCTTACAGTTGGCAGGTCTTTATTGCTCAAATGTGGAAAAATTGTCATTTTACCTCGTTTGCATCTGGTTTCCCAAGCCGGTCTGATTGTTCTGTTAGTTTCTTTATAATTCGCTGTTCTGATCCTTGTGCTGTCTACAAATGTCATGAGGTGATTTATCATGCGTACATTTAAGGAGTGCCATGTTTACTTGCTTGTTGTAGGTTAGGCATCAAATTATCTAGTAGTGCCGTACCAGATGTGCTGGGGAAGTGTGTTATACCAACATTATCTTTTAACAAATGAGTTTATGGTCTTACTGTGACAAAGTCAACTTGATTGTGATTATTTTCAGTAATTTCATACTGCCTAGTCTTTGTCATGTTTGCCTATTGCAGATCTTTACTCCAAGAAATGATAAAATAGGTCATCGTGAGTGTTCATGGAGTGGTTCTTGTTCCATGAGAATACTGAACAGCAAATGCTAATGCTAACCTTTTCCAAACAGTTTGGAATGGATTACTTAATTTGAAGAGTGCTTTTTCTGTTTGTATACCTCTGACAGGTAAATCCATTGCTTGAAGCTTTTGGCAATGCCCAGACTGTGATGAATGACAACAGTAGCCGCTTTGGAAAATACATACAGCTGCGTTTCCAAAATAATACAGGTAAAGCCAAGGGCATTGGAGGGAGTGGACTGAGTAGCTACAACTTTAGGAGGGTAAAAATTTGATACTCTGTGGAAAGGGTGTGCAAATGAAGAAAATCCCACAGCAACCATGGCTTTAAGATAAGGCCTGGGTTTGGGCAATGTGGGAGTATGGGAGGTATCAGCAATGGCCAGTGGTGTCTGAAGCCTTGGTTGTTTTTAGAGGAGTTGGGCAGACATCTTTGAGAATGTGGGAAGATGGGGAAGCCCAATTCCAGGGTGTTGGGCAGCCTAGAGGGTGTTGTACACAAGACAGGTATTTTAGGCAACTCCATGCTTCTGTCACTGATGTAGAGATGTGGGGCAGCTCAGTCAGCTTCATGTCTCCCAGTGCAAAATTTACCCTGTCACCTTCTTGTGTGCAGTGCAAGGTGCAAAGCTGAGTGAGTATCTGTTAGAGAAGTCACGGGTAGTGCAACAAGATACCGGCGAGAGGAATTTCCATATCTTCTACTATATGTTTGCTGGACTGTCTTCAGAGGAAAAGGAGGTGTACGGGTTATTGGATCCTTCACTCTACAGGTACTTCAAAGGCAGATCCTGATGTAGTCTTCATGATGAGGGGTAGAGGAGGAGGTAGCATAATGGAGCTTACAGTTTTGCTGCTGGGGTAGAGCCTGGTGCAGGTAAACAAGTGAATGGAAACTGGAGTGGGATCTGAATGGAGGAGGTACATAAAGAGATCTTACAGACCATCATGAAAGCTGGTAGGTCTGGGGTCTCTTCTTTGTTGCATTACCTTGGAAAAGATTCTTTCTCTTTCACATCTCCACTGTTGCTGATCTGCTTTGTTCATTTGGGGTAGGACTGACCTGCTGTGCTGATTGTGTGATGACTTTGTGTGGGGTGTGCACTTTCTCAGGTACATAAGCAAACGGTTTGGTACAGAGGATGTAGCTCAGCGCTGGAAGCAGAAATACCAAGAGGTGTGCAATGCCCTTGACATGGTGGGCTTCCAAGAGCAGGTCAGTTCTGGGATTGCCTTGTTTCTATCTGAATTTTCCGTGTTGCTTCCAAACCACCTGAATCTGTCACACTTTGTGTAGAGCCTTTTCCCACAGGCTGCCTGTGCCTCTTCTTCACCTTTTCATCTTCTGGGGTCTCCATGTTGTATGCGTTACATCCTAACAGATTTTCAGTCACCCCTTACGTGTGTTTTAGGAACAAGTGGACATGCAGGCAATCCTGGCGGGTGTCTTGTCACTGGGCAATGTGACCTTCGAGCCTCAGGAGAGCGATGGGTCTCTAAAAGTGAGTGAAGGCTCCCGGGGATGGCTGAAGGCTGCAGCGGTGAGTCACGAGAAGAGCTAGCAGAAACCTTATAGGTACGATGCTGGTCCCCACTGGCCTTGTGACTGCAGGAGCTGCTCCTGGCAGAGATGACAGAGGATGTTTTTGCCTCTCAGTTTGGAGACTCCTGAGGGGCAAGAAGTTTTCCAGTATGACCCTGTGATTGCCTTTGGGCTCACTGCTATTGATACCCAAAGAAACGATTTCTAGGTTCTTTTTTTTTGCATATGGGGATACTACACATGCCTTGTTGACTTCATGTAGTGCAAACTTTTAAAAATAAAATGCTATATGTTATGAAGGGTGATGCCTTGGAGAAATTCAGGTGTGTGGTATCTGAACTCTAGCTTTGTGCGTTTATACAAATCCTGTCCACAGATAACACCTTAACTGCAGTTGTTTATAATCCTAAATTAAACTTTCTGCTATTTTGAGTGAAATTGTCATCAGATTAAAAAGCATATATTCCCCAGGACTATCTGATTTCTGTTCTGTGGAATGGATACATTATACTTCTTTATTAACAACACAGAACAGAAAAACGTGGTATATTTTTGCTTTTTCTGTCTTTTTATTTTGACCTGTTTGAAATCCCAGCACCCTTGGTTTTGTGTTTCACTCTCGTTTCTTTGCCTGTATCCCTCCTACAGCATACCTGCAGCAACCACATACATCTGTTCAGCAGCCAACTTCTTTTTGTGTTTGTTTTTGAAATTTACTCCTTGGTTTTCACCCACAGGAGGGGGAATTCTTGTTGAAGTAATTACTGAGGAGTGCAGTTGCATCTAAGTTCCCTTTGTTTCCTGTTTCTTGTGGGCTCATGTGACCGACGTCTTGTCAGGCACCTCAGTGTGTGCACAGTCACCTTGGCGTGGTGCTATTCAACAAATCATTAAACCATCAGGCAGGGACTGGTGTGCTTCCCAAAGGTGACGGGTGGCACTACTGGGAGATCCAAATGGAAAGTATGCAGTCAGAGTGCAAGAATGGTCTTGTTCACTGCATGAGATGATGCACATCTCCAAGCAAGCATTTGACTCTGGTGCTGCAAGATGTTAACAGTAATACTGATTTTACACAGCGCTCTAAGGCCGTAACCAAAATCATGGCCCCATTACATTGGCTGTTGCACAGACAGAGATGCAATCCTCGTGTATAGAATAAGGGTTCAGTATTGCCTCCTCATGTGTTTTGTCTTTCTCAGGGTCAGTTTGGAGTTCAGGAGGATGAACTGTTGAAATGCCTCATTTGCACAATGTCAGTGACCCGAGGAGAGCAGATTCAGCGTTTTCACACCCAGCAGCAGGCAGAAGGTAAGAAGCGTAATGAAATACAGATGTGCCGGCTTGAAAAACTGACCCATATTTCTTGGAAGAGTGTCCCTACACATGTGCAACTTCTTAGGAACAAGAATGTCTGTCTGTGCCACTTCCTTGTTCCACTTGTGCAGAGGCAAGCTTATCTGCTTAGTCTCTTACTGACACCTAGGACCATGAATGCTGGTTTTGTTTGACCTCCAAGAGACTGCAGAGATTAAATGAGAGACCAAGGAATTATCATTGCTTTCTCCCTTAAATCCAGCCTGTAAGAGAACTATAGGTATTTGTCCAAAAGAGGGATGGGCTACTGCTGCACAGTGCTGGCAGTAAGCAGAGCTTTAGGTAGTAGTTGGAGAAACAGCAGAGAGAATCGCTGAGATAGCACAGTGTCAGGAAAGGAGATAGATGAAAGGCAAGTGTGTTAAAGTACCAAGTTCAAGGTGTTATTTCCCCTTTCAGTTTAAAAACAAACAAACAAACAAAAAGATAATCTTCACCAAAAGGTTCAGTTAAAATGAAAGCTGTTTTTTAAAATTAAACATGAAATTCCAGCATTTCTAGATTATTGCTTAAATGAAATGGAAGAAAAACTGAAAACAGAATTATCTAGTCTGCTTCTCAAATATCTTATCTTGCATGTATCTAGACAACAACATAAACATCTCTCATTGGTAGATGTATGTTTATTTGGTCTCCCTCTTCTTACAGTATCAACAAGTTTTTCATCAATTGCAGCCTCCTTTGCCCACTGTTGTAACTCCTCTGGTGTTAGCTGTGGGCTAAGATGAAGTTCAAGCGTTTGCAGCAGAACCATTTGACTTTCTAGGAACAATTTGGAGCTTCTGGGTTGTTTAGCAGGACCCATATTCAATTGACTGGCGGAGTTGACTGGATTTTCTAAAAAGTGGAGGGAGTTTTTTGGAAACAAACTTCTTATATTTTAAATAGTCTCACAAACGCCCTAGTATGCCATATTTGGTCTTGTAGAGAGATGGTGAAGATTTCAGATTGGAAGAGTTCTGTGTGAGCTCTGGCCAATGGGCAGCTGCAGTTTGCAGAGGGTAGAGATGATCATACACATACCTAATGTTTAGCTGTTCTTTAAAATAGCTTCATAGAACAGAAGACGACGCTAGAGGTAAATGTATTGAGCCAACTTGTGTGCTGTGTTCCCCCACCTTCCTCAGAGCCCTTCAGCGCCTCACTTGTTCTTTCTGTGCAGATGCTCGGGACTCCATTGCAAAGGTGGCGTATGGCCGAGTATTTGGCTGGATTGTTTGCAAGATCAATGAGCTGCTGGCTGAGAATGTGGATCCTGATGTGGAGCTGAGAGAGATAGGTGAGTTCTGCCTGCCTTGCTCCTTCTTCTGTCCTCAAATGTGTGTCTCTCAGCCAGGACAGAGGAAAGGCATAATTTGAGGTGTCACAGAGGTTACATACAGGACTCCGTTTTCAAAGATACGATCATGCTGGAGATGCTAGTGAGCAGCATGAAGTCTCGAGGGCACGAGCTAGTGCTGGCAGTTAGCTGGTCTGAAGGAACTACGAGGCTGTAGTTCTGGGACACTCTGGCTTTGCAGAGGAGTTGGGTAATGGAGTGGGTCTTCTCCAAACTGGTCTTCCAAGAGTTATGGAAGGCTACTTGGCTGGGGGTTCATTCAGGTTGATGGGAGATTTAGTTGTGTATGGGGGTCTGCAGGCTCAGTGGTGTGCTCATTTACTCTCCTTTAGGTATCTTGGATATTTTTGGATTTGAAAACTTTGCAGTGAATCGTTTCGAACAACTCTGCATAAACTTGGCCAATGAGCAGCTTCAGCACTTCTTCAACCATGTAAGTCTGCTGTGGGTGATCTCACCTTATGTGGCAGGGAAAACAGAGCACTGATCTTACCTATTGTATGAAGAATTAGGTGGCAAACAGGTCTGTTGCCTAGAAGGGTGGAAATGGTGATTGGCAAAGCAAGGTAAAAAGCATCAACCTTCCCTGCCATAGCAGAAGAGCCACTGGTGCTGGGAAAGTAGGAGTAGCAGGGTAAAGCAATGTCCAGAGTTGGCAGAGTAGGGGCACTTATACTCCAAGAAGTGTTCCTGCTCTAGGCTCCAGAAGCAGCTAGTGACAAGCTATGGCTAAGCATGCAGAACAGCAGTTTCATCTTGAGCCTCTGATGCTGTGAGTGAGAGTCATGCCTCTTTCTTCTGCTCAGGGTCAGAGAAAGAATGTTCAGGATTGCCTAACCAAGTTTGCTGGGGGCTTCAACCTCTTTTTTTCTCTGTCTCAGCACATTTTCCAGATGGAGCAGGATGCCTACAAGGAGGAAGAGCTGCCTTGGGAGACTATCACGTTCAGCAATAATGAACCTGTTCTGGTGAGTAAGTGAGAGGGTTGATGAGAGTTGCTCCGTTCAGGCAAGAGAGGAGTGGGGCTCTTTCCATCATAGAGAGGAGATGCACCTGGGAAGAACTTCTGTAAAGGGTGGTATGAGAGCATATACCCTATACTGCTTTGGATATATTCAATGTCTCTCCTCTCTTTTCCCTGCAGAATCTGCTCCTGGCCAAGCCACTCGGGCTGCTGTCTCTTCTGGATGAACAGAGTGCATTCCCTCAGGTGTGCCTGGGATATGAGGCGGAGAGAATGGTGTGGGGAAAGTAAAAATGAATCTCCAGGCTGCAGGGAAAACTCTTACGTTGTGTGACTATAAAGAGCAGGATGAGCAGATGAGGCAGGACAGCCAGATCAGGGACAGTCCAACGATATTGTCATCCTGGTGGACAGTCAGAGGGTATAGCATGAGACTGTTGCACAGCCAGGGCCGCTTCCAGCACTTTGTTTTGCTTCCATATGCCCTGATCATGTCTCTGTTGCAGCCTTATAATTTGATTATGAAATCTGCTTTCTTGCAGGCAACTGATAAGACTTTTGTGGATAAACTAAACAGCAGTTTTAAGGGGAATTTACACTTCCAGCCAGGCCGAGGACGTGTTCTTGGCTTCAGCATCATTCACTATGCTGGGAAGGTATGTACTGTTTGCAGGAAGAATGTTGTTGTAATGTATGTAAGAGAGGGGAAATGTGTTGCTTGACAAATGAGGCTTTGAAGTTAATGAGTGTATGTTCTGATGATTGTATAACAGAAGTGTTCCCAGGGAGCTGCCTCAAAGGATTTCCTGGGAGCTGTTTAGAAGGTGTAGGAAAGGGACCTCTGAAGAAAGTGGGACTTCCTCTGGGAAGCATAGGGTATTAGAAGAATCTGTCACCCTCATCATCAGTCTGTTGGAGCTCTGATCTTAAAATAGTCCTTTATAAAATAAAAGTCCTGCATCTACAGCCCCAGGAGAGTGTCTGATGGCTTTGCCTTTACCTATTGGGATCCAGAGTATTGCAGTTACTATTTTATTGCAAACACTGAAGAACATAATGAAAGCAGATAATCAATATTTTGAGAATGGATTAATTTATACATATAGATGGTAACTAAGCAGCTAGGTTTTTAGGACTACTGCCTGTAGCCTTACTGCCACCAATTCTGAAAGCATTGGCCCAAATATCTGGAATTGATTGGAGATAATTTTTGCGTTAGGGTTAGGGTCAGGAATGAAAATCGGGTTATTCTAATATGTAATTTAGTAATCTAATCCAACAATTGTTGACTACATTACTGCATGTGACATTCATTATTACAAAAATGAACACTGGCATAAAAAGGAGGGTGACAGACTGGAGATGAGAAAGGAAGGGAACAAGAGAAACAAGAGATGCATTACAGCAGAATAAGAGGTGATGAACAAGGAGAAGAATGAAACATAAACCAGAATCAAGTGAAACTTCAAAATCAAAATGAAACTTCAAAATCAAGATGTTGTTCTACTGTCCTGTGGTTTTAATGTGTCAGTGTCATCCTCTGGGTTTTGTTGCTCAGGATTTGCATCTGAAGGAAATGTATGTGCATTTACAGAATTCACCTTCAAGCCACTGTACATTCAGATGAACAGTTGTTCCTGGCAGGCTGTGGAGGTGGCTTTCACAGTCAGCTTGTGAGCCTTAGTGACTTTCTGCCCTTTTTTCTAGGTACAATATACTGCTGGTGGCTTTCTGGAGAAGAACAGAGACACTTTGCCAGCCAATGTCCGTGGGCTCTTCATCAACAGTGTCACCCCCTTGCTCAGTGTGCTGTTCACAGGCAAGTCCCACGTGAACTGGGGCACTCCTTGGCAAAGGCTAAGTGTAGGGACAAGGCTTGTGTACTGCAAAAGCTTTTCAAACCTGACACCCTCAGTGAGATTCTGGGAAGGCTGTAGGCTGGAGTGGGGCTGCTGTCATATACTGAGCTCTCTGAGGTGTCCTGTTCCTCGCGGTACATATGTGTGATAGCAGGACTATCTTTCAGAGTTTTCTTCCTGTGGAATTGAAGAAAGACTGCATATGCATAGTTCTGACCACACACCTAACCGTCTTTACAGGCGGTAGTTACAGCAGAGCCTGCTCTTTCCAAGGATCCAGGTTTTGGTTGATTGCTGTCTTTTTGCTAGAATCACAGAATATCCTGAGATGGAGGGGACCCACAAGGATCACTGGGTCCAACTGCTGGCTCCACACAGCACCACCCAAAATCCAAACCCTGTGTCTGAGAGCGTTCTCCAGATGTTCTCTGAACTCCAGCAGCGTGGGGCTGTGCCCACTGCCCTGGGCAGCCTGTGCCATGCCCACCGCCCTCTGGTGAAGAACCTTTTCCTCACCCCCACCTGACCCTCCCCTGACACAGCTCCATGCCGTTCCCTCGGGCCCTGTCACTGTCCCCAGAGAGCAGAGCTCAGCGCTGCCCCTGCGCTCCTGTGAGGAGCTGTAGACCGCCATGAGGCCTCCCCTCAGCCTCCTCTGCTCCGGGCCCAACAGACCACGGGGCCCCAGCCACTCCTCACACGCCTTCACCTCCAGATCCTTCTCCATCTTCGCAGCCCTCCTTTGGATGCTCTCTGATACTTTTATATCCTTGTTCAGTTTATACTGTATATAATAATTCCTATAGTTGTCTAAGCCACTTTGTGGGATTTACAAGTAACTGATGAATTTTTTATCTATTTTGCTTTGTGTTTTGCAGCTCTTTTGCTCATGATTCACGAGTATCTTTCTCTGTTGCCATTCCACGCTATTACTGTAGATACGTGGTCTAGTCCCAACTCTAAAAAGTTCATGAACAACAGAGATAACCTGTTCTCAGTGCATCCCTGTTGTCCAGTTGTCTAGTCCTGGACAACCGGCTCTAGGTGGCTCTGTGCAGCAAAGGTTTTGGACTGGATGGCATGCAGTAGTCCCTTCCAACTTCAATCATTCTGTGATTTATGTGACGCCTTGGCATTAAGGGTGTGCCAAACTGTCATTTGCTTCTTCAGTAAATTCAGCTTTTCTGGATTTTTCATTTTCTCACTGAGTTAATTTTAATTTACCTTGCTTTATATAATCTCCGACAATGATTGTGAGTGGGGGAGCTTTCCATTTGCTATCTGTTTTCCTTTATTGTTAGATGTCTACTGTAAATGATCTTCCTCACGTCTCTGAACCTTTAGGTAGGGGCTGGGAGAGCAAAATTCATTCTGCTGTAGGAGTGGAGCAAGTCCAAGACTGCCTCATGAGATTGAACGTGTATAAGTTTTTTGGGGCTGGATGACATGCATCCTGGGTCCTGAAGGAACTGGCTGATGTAGTTGCCAAGTCACTCTCCATCGTATTTGAAAAGTTGTGGATGTCAAGTGAAGTCCCCGGGGTCTGGAAAAAGGGTAACATCACTCCCGTTTGTAAGAAAGGGAGAAAGGAAGATCCAGGGAACTACAGGCTGGTGAGCCTTGTATCTGTGCCTGGGAAGATCATGGAACAGATCCTCCTGGAAGAGATGTCAAGGCAAGTGAGGGATGAGCAGGTGATCAGAGACAGCCAGCACGGCTTCACCAAAGGCAATTTGTGCCTGACCCATCTGGTGGCCTTTTATGATGGAGTGACAGCATCAGTGGACAAAGGAAGTGCAACTGGTGTTGTCTACTTGGACCTCTGACATGGCCCTACACCATATCTTTATCTCTAAATTGTAGCGATATGGGTTCAAAGGGTAGACTGTTGGGTGGATAAAGAATTGGTTGCAGCCGGAGAGAAGTGACAAATGGCTCTATGTCCAGGTGGAGGCCAGTGATGAGTGATGTTACCCAGGGGTCCTTCTTGGGACCAATGCTCTTTAACATTTTTCTCAATAACATAGATGATGGAATCAAGTGCACTCTCAGCAACTTTGCTGATGCCACCAAGCTGAGTGGTGCAGTTGACACAATATAAGGAAGAAATACCATGCAGAGGGACCTGGACAAGCTCGAAAGGTGGGCCCTTGTGAATCTAATGAGGTTCAACAAGGCCAAGAGCAAGGTGTTGCACTTAGGTTGGAGCAATCCCAGATATGCATACAGACTGGGAAAAGAACTCCTTGAGAGTAGCCCTGCAGAGAAGGACTTAGAGTCTTGTTAGGTGAAAAACTGAACATGAGCCAGCCGTGTGCTCTTGCAGCTCGNATGCCTGTTAACGATGATGTCATTGCTGAAACACACCATCCACTGCCTCACTGTGTTCACATCCACTGTTTGGTCTCCATAAACATTCAGCAAGTGTTAATGAATGTCAGTGGGTGCCATTTTTTCTGTATGAAGGAGCTCAGTTCCACCCCTTTGCTTCATCCACACTTCTATGTCAGATGCCATTTCGTCAGAGTGCCGCTCTGCTGCCATCTGTCACATGGCAACAAAATGTAATGGAATATTGGTGGGAAGCTTCAACCTGTACTGACATACCAACAACATCCATCTCTGATGTTGTGGGCCAACATAATAAAATATGTTGGCCCACATATAAAATAATAAAATAGGAAGCCTTACCTTTGGATCAGCCTTTGTATTTCCGGATGATGAAACCTAAAGTAGTGTCTGTGACTTCGTATATGTGGAGAAATTTGTATGTGAAGTGAGGTTTGAAAGTTTTGGATTGGCTGACTGCGAGCAAAGACACAAAATTAACTCTTATCTCTGTTCTTCCAGCCACCATCTCCAGGACGGGGACACTGATGCCTCATGTGAGAGCCAAGGTATCACACCTGAGGTCCATATGGAGTACTGCTAAATAATGACTCACCTATCTGATGTTTATTATTTGAAAAAATGGTTGAAAACAAGAACAGGCAGCAATTGACTGATAATAGGGACAGACAGCAATGGGATGGCAACAATTTCTCCTTTGTTTTGTACAGTGTTTTCTGCTTGCTTCTATAGCTAGGTTTCATTTACCTTTCTACCCCTGCAATTCATTCTTTCTTCATCTGCTTTCTGGAAGAGACCCTTGGATAGCAATCAAGCACTCCTTCCAGGGGTGATCCTTTTGTTTGTGTTTGGTTTCAGATCATACCAGGAGCAGGGAAGTTCAACAGCACACGGAAGCAGTCTGCTGGAGCTCAGTTCCGGGTAAAGTATTGATGCCCTGCGTTGCCCCTATGCTGCAATATTTTCTTGAGAGCTTGCAGATTACTAAACATAGTTAAAGCATCTTGCTTGTAGACAGGGTTTTTTCTGAGTGCCAAGCACAGCTGGGTAGTAGTCTGGCAGTTGTTAGAGCCTGAGTTGTTGCTCTTACAAGAACCTGAGTTAGTGGCATGGGAAGGCAGTTCTCAGCTGCAGGATGTTGCACTGAGGGGTCTGGCAGTTCTTTGGCTTGCTGGGCTATTGATCTATTTCTGCTCTAACCAGCACTCCTTGATGGTGCTCATGGAGAGGATGTATTCTGCCAACCCACACTTTGTGCGCTGTATAAAACCCAACAGCCAGAAGGAGCCAGGTGTTGTGGACAGCCAGATGATGCTGCAGCAGGTAAGGAAAAGCAGTTTCTTTTGCAGATATTTTTGCCAAGTCTCAATGAGAAGTGGATCTAAGGCAGCGAAGGAGCGTATTTTAGACAGAGAAGGGCAGACCACACTGAAAAGCAGTGGAGAAAATTGGAAGCTTGCTGGTCTGACTCTCTCCTTGCAGGAGTAAGAGTGGGCACACATTGTATGGATGTAAATGTTCTGAGCTTGTGGGGGGTTTTTGTGAGACAAATTGCAGTGTTCAGGTTTTACAGTCTTGGTTCTCTCCCATTTCATATTCGTGAATGTAAAGAGATCTGCTTGTCAGGTACTAGCATTCATCTTTGCATCTCCTGCATGGGGAGTGGTACAGACAGTGCCTCTCCAGGGCAGCTCTGAACAGGAGCCAAGATGGGATTGCTTTGATATGAGCTGATGTGTGCTGATACAACTGTCTTCGGGTATTGCGTCAGGTCTGAGACCCAGGCCTTTAAAGAACGTTGAAAACGATTAGGAGAGTTCAGAAAGCTCCATGGCCTGTATGATATATAGGTATATAAGAAAGGATAGGATTAAGAGGGAAGTTGATCTGTGCCCCAGAGTACTTTCTTGTGCAGGTTTGGAAGTAGAAGCCTCTGTCCTCTGAAGGACAGGAGCAAAGTACTGCCCATGGCTGGAAGGTGAAGCTATTTCAGTCGTTGGTTTTTGTGGTTCTTTCAATTAAGAGTGGTTAGTCCCCAGAGCTGCCGGATGTGGTAAGTTCAGTCTTCAACCAATGAAACATTTTCAGAAAGTAACCTTCTTTTTTTTTTGGACTAGAGAGGTTTGGGCGGCAAAGGGACAAACTCTTGTCCTAATGACCTGCTCTGGCCCCGTGTCTGTCTGTTTCTCTGATCCTGTCTTTGTGGTGCTGTTTCAGCTCCGGTACAATGGACTGCTGGAGACTATCCGCATCCGAAGAGACGGTTTTTCCTGGAGACCCTCATTTGAGGAATTTGCTGAAAGGTACGTTAAGACCTCTGAATGTTCCTGGTTAGATATTGTTAGGAAAGCAACACTTGCAACCAGGAAGTGGGCAGGGAGTGAAACTGCTTCTTTAAAGTATCTGAGACCATGGGGTTGTTTGCTGGGGGAAACCTGGTGGGAAAGAGTGATTTATTACTGTTTGCTGTGAGGGTGACATGGGTCAGCTCAGCACATCAAGAATGTGGCTCTTATCTTGCTGAATTCATGTATTTTTCACAGATATGGGATTCTCCTAGTTAAACCAGATGTTCCCCTCACAAAAGAAAGGTAGGAATGCTTCCTTTGTAACGTGTAATCCAGTTAGTTCTACAGAGACTTTTGTTCTCAGGAGAGAATAGCAAGCTGACTGGAAGGAGCAAAGTGGGGATGCATTTTTGTGGTGACAGGGAACACAAACTCCTAGACAAAGACAGTTAATGTTTGAATGTTTTGTACAATGATGAATGAAGCTCTTTAGTGAGTTAGTATTTAGCGATTCAATTCTATTTTAAAGCATTGCTACCCTGTGGAATGAGAACTGGCTAATGGACTCAAAGCAGGGAGTTACAGTAATGGTCAGGGGAGTCCGCAGGACTCAATATGACAAGACTCAAAACAGATGAGAGCTGCCTCTTTAGGTTTTTCCCTGATTGTCTCACAAGAGGAAGAATATAAAAGCAATGCTGACTAAGCAGCCAGCACTGAAAATCTCCCAGGCTAGAAACAATGCTTCTGGCCCAAGCGTATCTTATGTGTGCAGGCACAACATACCCGCAGAGCTTCTACAATCTGACTGTTCCTTCCAAACGTGAATGTCCCTATAGCTTTGCAGTCGTATCCTGTTGCCTTTTTATTTCCTACATGTAAGGCAGAACTCCACACCCCTCATTCACTGTCCTAGTCCCTTCCTGCCACAGTTAGTTGTGACAGTGACAATGAAGTATGTAAGACAGCCAGCCAATATATTTTCTTCTCTTTTAAGAAAAGGATTTCAATGGTCTTATGAAAATGTTCTCTCCTGGCAGCAACACCTCCAGCCCTCACGCAGATACCTTGAAGTTATTGATGATACTGACTTACTAAGAACTGCAAACCGAAGTGAGGTTTAGACAGAATCTCATGGACAAGACAATGATGGTAGACAGGTAGCACAGTGTGTTTTCGGACACAAAAACCATAGATTGCAATTGAGAAAAAAACTACCTTGAATGTAGTCCCTGGCACAGCAGGAGTGGCATAAGATAGAAGGAGAAGTATTTCTGTTTTGCTATGCAGGACACTTGCAAGAAATGCCACTGATTTCTCAGCTTGGGTTTGCAGGCAGAGGGAGGAAGGAAGCTGTCTGACACAGCTGGAGTAATGTGTTCAGTTTCAAGTATTGTGGAGTCTTTCTAAGTGGCCCAAGCTTTATCACCACAGCTTCGAAAATGAAACTGAAATTGGAAAACAGACCTTTTCTGGGAAGTCTTGCCTTGCTGAGCCTGTAATCTGTTCTTCAAAATTACATGAAAATGAAATGAGGAAGAACAGTTCTGAGAATAAGATAGGCTCTACAGAATTGCCTCTGAGGGAGCAGAAGGAAGTCTGTCTCTGGGAACCCCTTTGATGATGTTCCTGAACACAGTCCTCTCCTAGCTATACCTCAAGGAACACTACAGGTTGACAGCTGCTTATTGAGTGTGATCAGGTGGCAGGGGATAGAGACTGCAGTGCAAAAACATTGAGGCACTTTTCTCCCGTTTTATACAGCTAAAACCACTGTCCACCTAGCATTCATTTTGGGTGGAAAATGATTTAATTCACTCTTTTCCATCTGTTTCAGCTGCTTGGAGGTACTGAAAAGTACAGACCTGACAGGCTGGATATGTGGGTAGGTGTGAATCATGCTTGCTAAGTGGGGTCCTGAGCTGCAGAGACTGTAAACTGTTACCTGGTTGCCTTCAGGGATAACATTATGGCTGTAGGAAGTGCCTGTCCAAAGGATGACTGGATACAAGTTTAAACAAACAGTATCTCTCAGGGCTTCCTTCTCTTTCCAACCTCACAGAAAGTCACGACTCTTCTTTAAGTATTGGCACCAGGATCAGCTGGCAAAGTATGTGGAGCGACTGGAAAGAGCGGCGGTTGTCGTTCAGAAAGGTGAGCGTGGGGACAGAAGACTCCCTCAGCTCTGGTCTCATGCCAGGGCAAGGAGAAACTTTTCTCCGGTCACTGCTTCACCGTTGCACCTTTGCACATGACAGACAGCCAGGCCATCTCCGCGTTAAGACCCTGTGGAGTCAGAGTGCTTACTGCAGATGCCTATTTCCTCAGTGATTATCCTCAACAGGGGAGAGCCATCAGGCACTCTGAACCTTAGAAAAGGAAAGCATATGTGCAGGAGTGAGCTCAGCAGGGCAAGCATATGGTTTGGATGTGTCCTGAGGACCAGCTCACCACTTTCTGGAGTGAGGGCTTGTTTGAGAGTAGTATTGAGCTGAGGAGGAAGAAGTAGATGAGCATGAAGCAGATCTCGTTTCTTCTTTCAGAAACAGGCAGAAGGGTATGGGTTTTTTTGTTTGATTAGTTTGTTTCGCTCTTTTCCTTCCCTTCCAGTTAGCGCCCACTCTGGCTGTTTCCCCAGAGCAGGGCCCTGAGAGCAGTCTGGTACTTCCCCCTGCACAGCTCCACGAGGACTGTGCAACCAGGAGGAGGCAGCTGTCACCCTGCCTGGTCCCTTCCTGTTGTACTTGTCTTCTGCAGGGGATGTTGCCCTGCTGGAGCGTCCGGGCAGCTTCCAGCTGTGCACTGCATAGTGTGACAGACGTCTGACTGTCATGTACTGTTCCCTGTTTTCATCTCTCAGGAAGATGGGTGGGTAGTGCCGGTGGGGGAATGAGAAGGCTGATGCTTTCAATTCACATGCTTTAGTATACCTGATAAAGTAGGCAGTGTAATGCAACGTCCCCAGCGCTGCTGGTGAATCCAATGCTTAAGGGAAAGGTTATCCCGTGGGCTGACACCAAGGTAATCCTGTTTTCTCAGCAGAAGAGCTTTGCTTTTACTGAGCTATGTCTGAAGGATACTGAGTAGATAGATGGTTAACAGTGGCCCTTCTGTGTGGCTGTTTCTTAGGCATTCTGTGCCTTGGCATTAGAGGGCTTAAATCTGTACTTAGATTTTTTTTTTTAAGTCTGTGATCTGGCAGCTTAGAGAGTAGAAGACAGTTCTCACATGTTTTTGAGTGCCTGCTTACAGCAGAGAGTCTGCATTGCTCTTTGTTAGTGTGCTTCAAGCGTTGAGGGCTTTGTGCTGGATGAAGAAATATCACCCAGTGTGCTTCCAATAGGGAATGACAGAGGCGTGATTACCACTTCTTTTTTTTTATCCTAACCACAGCTTTCCTCTGAACAGTTTTCAGGGGATTTCGATGCAAGAAGAGTTACCTGAAACTGGTGGCTGAGCTGAGAGCTCAGGCACAGCGGCAGCAGGAGGAGGCAGAGAGAGAGAGAAATCGACAGCTGGCAAGGGAAGCAGAGGCCCACAGTGAGTCTCTCCCCCTCCGACTGCCACCTGTGTGGCCACTTTGAGGTGTTGCAAGCTCATGTGATGTACGCTCGGTGATGATGGCCAGTCTTTGGTTCTTGTGGGGCTGATGCAGTGTGCAGAGAGGTGCTGATGTTTCTGCCATTCGAAAGTGAAGCTTTCTCTGCAGGGAGCTGAAATACCATGGTGAAGGCCATTTGCCTGGCTGCATGGGGAGGAACGCCAAGCTGTGTCCTTCCCTCCTGCTCTGTACAGGAGAACTTTGATCATGGCTTTGTGCCTGTATGTAGCCTTCGTTGTGGAATGCAGAGTGGGAGCTGACAGTGATTATGAGGCTCTTTGCCTCTTTTGCCCCTTCCCAGACTCTGCAGCCCGGCTGAGAAGAGATGGGACAGTACTGAGCTCTACACTTATGTTTTTAATTGATATTGCTATTGTGTGTGCTGGAAAGGCAAAAATCTTTCCTCTGCTGTAAGGGTGACAGCATGCCTGGCAGAATGGATCCCATGGAGATTTCATCTACTTCTTTCGTGTTTTGCAGAAAGAACCTCCCTCCCAGTCCCTTTGCCACGGAAGAGACGCCCTCAACCTTGTCCCCGTCCTCAGACTGCACCTGAAATGCCATCACAGCCACCGGTGCCACGGCCACGCAGCAAACTAACAGAGGTATTGGCTCTGATTGGGGTCCCTTAGCCGAATGTGCTGATTCCCTGCTCCTTCCACCTTCTACGTGCATGTATTCTGCTGCAATTGGTAGCAAGAGAATGTTGTCTTTCTAGTTATCGGAAGTGAGAGTCCTTTCCTTGTGTCATTAGTTAACAAGTGTGGTCAGGTCCTTTGAGGAACTGAAAGCAATGTCTGATACTTTGTGACCAACATTAAGGCACTTAAGAATGGGACCTACCAAAGTGATCTCTTCAGAGAGCCCAGGCCTCTGAACCTGCTTTCACTACTGCTTTCCCCCTCTTCTCATTTTCAGTTCACTCCTTTTGATAACTTCTTGCATCCTTCTGGGTCTCGCCCTATTCTGGGGACAGAAGAACAGACTGGAGAAGAGGCAAAAATGAGGCAACTGAAGAGAGGAGCAACTCTCCGCTGGTTCAGAGAGACACAAGCTCAGAAAGTCATGCAGGATGATGGGGCCTTCCCCAGCTGGCTGCATGGCATGATCAGCCGGAGGTAAGTATGCTGGATACCCTGATAAGATAAGATAAGATAAGAGCTGTTCTGTCCTTTGGAAGAATGTGTAGGTTGAGTTCCCCTAGATTTGCTTCCTTAAGGAAAGGGAATGACGTGCATAAACTTTCACTTTTGGACTGTGAGCTTCAAACCATTAGGAAGCACGAAGTTTCTTGTCACAGAATGCAGCCACAGAAACTTTACATGGGTTGAAGGAAAGAAAGTGGGAACTCACAGAAAATAAATCCACTGTGGATTCTTAAACGTAGATTGATCAGGGAAATGCAGATTAAACCAGTGATCAGATAGGAGCAAGGCAGTGGGGCTGGCCAGGTGGACCTAGAGTTTCCAGCAAGTTTTCTGTGGGTGCAAATTAGTCTATGGTGTTGCATTCTCACTAACTGCCAGTGTTCCTCATTTAGGGAGACTTGTGTGGTGGTTCTGGTGCCAAATGTGCCTGTCATTTGAGCACTCGTGTCATCTTTTTCCATTTTGTAACCTTATAAGACCAAAGGAGACTTGGAGCTTTATTAGATCACAAATTGCTGGATTTTGTTGGCTGATCAATGTGAATGTTATTCAGAGACACTGCATAGCATGTTAGCTTAGTACTAACAGTAGCTGACAACTCTTTAGTAGCTGCCTTTTTTTTTTTAAAGATAATTAACAAGGCCCTCGCCTGTGTTACTGCTTTTGCCCACAGATTCAAGAATGCATGAAAACAATTAGCGCATGGGAGACAAAACTGCCAGAGTTCAGATATAGGCTAGCCACAAGTACTTCACAGTGAAGGACTTAGCAGGTTCTTTGCCTGCAGATACTTCCCAAAACGCTGAGGTTTTAAATACTTTTTAAGTGGTGCTTCCTGGTGCTGGGTCTAAGTCTCTGTGCAGCAGTATAATGTGTGACAGAGCAATCAGAGCAATCCCAAATGGTGCTGGTGATTTACAGTCACCTTTAACCTCGGGCACGGCACATAGCAAGCACAAAGCAGTGCTTTGTTCTTTGGGCAGAGAGGGGGAAGACCTCCTTCCAGCAGGAAGTAGAGAGCCAGTGGTGTAATCCCCGTTGGTGTTTATCCAAGGCGCTGGGCTTACCTTGTGCTGAGCACTGCTAACCCATGACTTCTTCCGTCAGCCCTGGAGCCTCAGAAATGCCCATGTGCCCAACCTTCTCATCTCAGCAATGCTTTGTTATGTGCTCTGTGCTGGAAGTCAGCTGGCTTTGTCAGAGAATATTGTACCTCCTAAGCATGTTTATGTATCCCTGCACCAGCAAGCCTGAGTCTGGAAACCTCTAGCTGGAAACACACGGGGCAGTTGCTGGCCTTCCTGTGGGCTAGGAGCACTACCATGGCAGCAGATGGCATAGACTGGAGATCTCTGCGCTGAGACAGCTGCACACAACTTGCTGAAAAATCCTCTCCTGTTTCCAGGGAAGCTGAAAACTTGCTGATTGACAAGCCTTTGGGTTGCTTCCTTGTGCGGATAAGCCAGAGCCGACCAGGCTACACCCTAACATACAGGTAAAGAAGGTTGCAAAGACAGAAAATGAAGATCCTAAACTGAGCAACACGCAGACAGAGGATTTAGCCTTCTACGTAGAAGTGTTCGCTGAGGATGATGCTCAGCCTCACTTGTTTTGGGTGCCTCGGTTTGGAGTAGCAGAGAGGATGCTTGCAGACTGTGTTTTGCCAGCAACTGTGGGTGCAGGGCTGCTGCTCCAAGGCATGCAGGGTGCAGGTCCTGCTTGGAGTGTGTTATATGGATGAGGAGGAAAACCAGGTTAAGAGAAGCCTTGACTGGAGCACAGGAGCTAGAGGAGGGCATGCAGTGCACTGCAAGGGCATGATCTTCGTACAGCATCAGGTAAGAGAAAGGGCAGAGTTGTAGTGTGGTCAGCAGGCATGGGGTACAATACAATCTGCTGGGGTTTGGATCCAGCTGCCTTGGTTCTTCTGCCCTGTCACTGACTTTGGGGAAATTGTTCCTCCAGCAACTGTTAGCACAGTATGTGCCTCTTCTGCACAGACCATCTCCTGCATCTTTGCAATATTTGTTACTGTAGCACCTCGTCACACCTGGGCTCTTAAGACAAGGGCAGAAGGTGATGACTGGGTCTTAGAGAGATGTTGTGGCCCCATGCTGTGACTATGTCTGTTTGTCTGTCTCCCCAGGGGTGAAGGCCGCTGCAGACACTACATGATTGAGATGCAGCCCAATGCACGCTATGTGATCCTGGGGGAAGACCGGGCTCACACCTCACTCACTGAACTGGTTCGGTATCATCAGACTGTGGGCATCCAGCCCTTCATGGAGATACTGACTGTTCCCTGTGGGCAGGTGAGTGGTGAGGATCCGCAGCACGAAAAACGGGCATGGACAGAGCGCTGAGCTGAGAAAGTCACTGCGGCGCTGTCTCTGCTCTGGATTCTTGCTGGAGGTATCCAATTCTAGCCAGGCAGCTTGCCCTCTTCTGCATGCACCAGGGAACTTAAGCAGCTGGGCACTGGGGAGTCCTGGGATCAGAGCAGCCCCTGCTGGGTGGATGATGTTCCCCTGCCTCATGCTTGTCAGCTATGTTCACAGCTGGGTTTTCATCTGAGCTGTGCTGCTTAGGGTGTGTGGAGCCTCTGCCAGCCACTGCTGAATCTACTCTTCTCTCCCTCAGAAAAGCAGCGAGAGTCTGGATTATGAAGACCTAGAGTGCCTCTCACTAACCTGCACCACGACTGCAGAGGAGAGCCTTCCCAAGGAGCAGTCATGTTCCCCTGGGCTTCCCACCAGCAGGCCTGCTGTGCAGGCAGAAGCAGCTGCGATTTTCAGACCTGTGTGGTTCAGGAGGACCAAGAATTCCCAAAAGCAACAGAGCCTGGACAAAAGTGGAAAAAAGCAAAGCTCAGGCAATGAGGGAGGCTGCCAGCGGGCCTTTCCTCGCCTTCACTCCTCCATACGCATAGCAATGCAAGAAATCCAGAAGGTGAGGAAGGGCAGCTCCAGCCTTACGTGTCACAGCACTGCCACACACAGCCACTGTGGGGCATGTGGAGCTGCCCTGCCCAGTGGCAGGAGAGAAGAGGCTTCCACAAGCAGTGCTCCTGGGTCACAGGTTTCATTCAGTGGTCTTGGGATCAAGACTGTTCATTGAAAGTATTGGGCTGGAAGAGAGCCTGACTTGCTGACGTGCCCAAAGAGAAGCCCACAGTGTGAGGGGCTGAGATGCAGCCAGCAGCCCAGTTGGTGCTCATAGAATCATAGAAACACTAGGTTGGAAAGGACCTACAAGATCATCTAGTCCAGCCACCCTGCTATCACCATCCCTACCCACTAAGCTACTAAATCATATCCCTTAGCACTTCGTCTAGACGCTTCTTGAACAGCGCCAGGGACGGTGACTCCACCACCTCCCTAGGCAGGCCATTCCAATGCCTGACCACTCTTTCAGAGAAAAAGTTTTTCCTCATATCCAGTCTAAATCTTCCCTGACGCAACTTGTGGCCATTCCCTCTCATCCTGTCAGTAGTTATCTGGGAGAAGAGGCCGACCCCCTCCTCACCACAACCTCCCTTCAGGAAGTTGTAGAGTGCGATGAGGTCTTCCCTGAGCCTTCTCTTCTCCAGACTAAACAATCCCAGCTCCCTCAGCCGCTCCTCATCAGACTTGTGCTCTAGACCCCTCACCAGTTTTGTTGCCCTTCTCTGAACACGTTCCAGGGCCTCAATGTCTTTCTTGTAGTGAGGGGCCCAAAACTGAACACAGTACTCAAGGTGCTGCTGCACCAGAGCTGAGTACAGGGGGATGATCACCTCCCTGCTCCTGCTGGCTACGCTATTTCTAATACAGGCCAGGATGCCATTGGCCTTCTTGGCCACCTGGGCACACTGTCAGCTCATGTTCAGCCGAGCATCAACCAACGACCCCAGGTCCTTTTCCTCTATACAGTCTTCAAGCCATTCTGCCCCAAGCCTATAGCATTGCATGGGGTTATTGTGGCCAAAGTGCAGGACCCAGCACTTTGCTCCACTAATGCTGCCTCTTCTTCTTCTCATTGCAGTTCTCTTCTGTTTCCTCAAATGGTACTGATACCTGTACAGAGCTGCAGTCAAGCCCTCGGCATTGAGAATGCACAGCCCAAAGTGACATGGTAAGAGGAGACCGCACGCAGGAGGACAGACAGCAATTACAGCTTCCAAAGAAAATGGAGGGCTAAGGGACTCTTACCTGTCATATATACTCCACCTTGAGCATCTCTTGGCCACCAAACAGTTAAAAATAGAGCAGGAAAAACAGGGCAGCAGCTGGCTTCCATTCCAGGGCTGCAAAGAGACCAGTGGCAGAGGGAGACTGGGAAAAATGGGAACAATCAGCATCAAGTCAGGCTTCCAGCACCTGTGGTACATGGTGTGCTTGCAGTACAATAACAGAGCTGCTGGAGGGAGCCCACAGTTTGATAAAGGGTGCAATTCAGAGGCCCAGGGCTGGAAGGGGTACTATCAGAAAACATATCTGCACACTGCAGTAGTCAGTTGCAATGATTTAATGTTGTGGAGAGAGGCATGTATCAGAAGCAAATGTTGGGTGGAGAGTCATGAGGGGTAGCAGAGGCAATGAGCCCAAGGCGAGACTGAGGACATAAGAGAAGACAGCAGTCCATGAGGACTTTGAGTAAAGGTTTTAAACAAGGAGACACAGCTGGTTACTGAGACTGTAATGTATTGGATGAGTTAAAGGAGTATATGGAGGGATTCAGGAAGGGCCTTCTGACACAGAATACCCAATGTGTTAATTGTCTGGACCATGGAGTGGATGTGCAGCTGCCTTTTGCAGCCAGTGAGCTTGGCCCCTACCTCATTTGGTTGCTGAAACCTGGAGGAAACAATCATGGGGCTATTCTACATTTCTGGAGAGATCAGGATTTGTAACAGCTGGGAGTGAGAGGGATCAGACAAGCATGCTGTTGGATACAGACTCAGTGAGGAGCTCACAGCCCTGCATCAGGTTGGCAGAGTTTCCTGTGTGGTTCAGCTCACAGGAATTCATGAGCTGGTCACAACAAAGATTTTTATCTGGGGCCTATCTTTTCTCCCTCTTGGTGGCCAAGGAAGACCTCTCCCTTGAAGTGTTTGACTCAGTTGCTTAATTCCTGTATATGGGTATTCATGTACCCAGAAGTCCTGAGGTTAGGTGGAAAACAGATGAAACCTGAGGGATCTGCATAGGTGATTGCAAGCATGTTGTATTGAGGTGTCCTCATGTCCTCCACTGAGTTGTGTTTTCTGACTTCTTGCAGGTCAGAGCGGCTCAGCTGTGTCCTCTTCCAGTGCTGCTGGACATTGCATATCTGGGTGAACATACTCAGCCATACAGCAGCATTTTTATTTTTTTATTTTTATTTTTTGGCTGCAGCCAGCTGGCTCTTTGCCTATGGAGAGGACTCTGTCAGAAGTGAATGTTGTTCAGCACTCAGATGGTCTCGGTGGCTGAGACTGCAGTACCTGGGCCATCCTGGCAAAGGAGAGAGGATGGAAAGAGTCGTGCTGTGTACAGATCCATCATGCCTGGCAGCCTGCATGTCATGTTAACATGCCCTCTCCTCGTGCTGTTAATAGTCACAAACTGGATATCTCACAGCAGTGTGTTCACTCACAGCTACCTCTACTGATTTGCTACTGGTTTCTCTTCAAGTCCTGTGTCTGCCTTATGGTCCTGTGTATCTGCTGCTCTGGGTGCTAAGGGAAGCTGGGCTTGGGAGGTAAGAAAAGAAACTGCTGTGTCCTTTTTGTTGAATGCAGGAGTATTTGAACAGGAACTGAGATGAGACGAGATCTTTCTGCAAATGGGATTTCCTACCCAGTGTCATCCTGGAATGCTGCTTCCCATCCCTCAGTCCTAGCTTGAGTGAGGGAATCATCGGTGAAACCCTCTTGTTCATCTGCAAGTCTGGGAAGCACTGCAAGTCTGAGCTACAGAATATGTTTCTTTACACTGACGGAAGAGGGCCTGGAAACAATTAGGACAATGCTAATTGTCTACTTGTTGTGTGTTTTCTACCTTTAAAAAAAAAATCTCTTTTCAATTAAGTTCTTCGTGTGAAAATCTCAGTGTTTTCTTTGTGCCTGTTACCTGCAGTCAGTTTGCTCATGGGCTGCAAAGGAAGAACTAGCAGCTCCTGTGAATGGTAGACACAGGACCTTCTCAGCAGGCAAGTAGCCCTCACGGAGGGCTTGACGTCTGAGTTGCTCAAAGCTGACCTGTCCTTGCCTGCATAAGGATGTTGATGGTAGCTGAGACATGGAGCTGCTTCCAGATGCTGGCAGAGGTTCCCATTTGCTTCCTCTGGGGCATTATGGTAGGTGACAGCCATAGTGTGGCCACTTGAGTCCATGCCAGGTGGCATATGTGCAGCTCCCCAGGCAGAGCTTTGCTCCGGCTTACCTGCCGCAGACCTGGCATTTCCAGCGCAGGGCTGCTCTGTACTGATGTACCCTTCAGCAGTGCAGCTGCCAGCTCACCCAGGGATGGAGTCATGCAGTGCTGGGGTTTTTGTTGGGAGAAACAGTGTTATAAGCAAGCAGGTTGCTGCCTAGAATTGCAGGAGGGACCTAGGCAAAAGATGCAACCCATGGAGCTGAGCTAGAGAAAGCTATCACGGATGTTTGCGTTCTCCCTTGTGCTATGCACTGCTGAGGTCTGTGGTTTAAGGAAGGGGGAGTGGGGTTTAGAGGCTTGGCCATGTTATCACTGCAGGTTACTTCTGAACATGCTGAGTGGGAGAAGCTAAAGGCTGTTGGGCCAATAATCCTGGTGCACAACTGCCACCTGTGATAGTGCCCTCCCCCCACACCAGTTCACCTCCCCATATGTACCCCGGGTGAGAGTACCCTGTATGAAGCCACCTTGGTGCTTCCCTGGGCAGATCCCTGTGCACAGGAGGACAGCCACACTGCACAACCCAGTGTATCCTCCCTGGGACACAAGCACTGCCTCATCCCTGTTGCAGCCAGAGAAGCTTGTTGATGTGATGCAGGGTGCTAGTGGCTCTGCCCTTAACTGTGGGGCTTTTTCTCTTCCCTGTGCGCCCAGCAGCTCCAGCACTAGCCCTGAGCTGCACTGGTCACAAGGGAGCGCTGCTGGGAACCAGACAGGGAAGCAGAGGTTGGTTCAGCCTGATGTCCTGGCTCTTCCCAGCACTGCCTTGCAGCATTTACTCACCTTTTCTCTTCCTCATCCTGGGTTTTGGCAGCTGCTTTGAGGTTGTTCAGGACTGAACCAGTCCAGGCAGTCCAAGGCTGCTGTTTGCAGAGTCTTCCTGACTAAGCCCAGGGGCGTTTTCTGGGCAGCCTCAGCCCCTGTACCAATGTTCTCCTTGGCTTCCTCCACCACTGGGCAGCTTCACAGCCTTCCTTCTGGGCAGCACGTAGAGCCATGCGTTTCTAAGAACTTGCTCATGCACAGAAATGAGACATACGAGAAGTGCATTTCAGGAACTGAGCTGCTATGTAACTTTCCTAGTTTCTGTGCCACAGAGCATGGTGTAAACTCAGGGCTAAGATTCAGTAACCTACTGTGGTGTGTCTCCTGGCAAGCTTCCCAAAGCCAAAGCACATGGATCACAGATTTCTTTTGCCCCTGGTGTGATCGGTGGGAAGTGGAATCACAACATGGGCAGCCAGGGACCTGGCCTGGACCCGAGCAGCGCGTGGCCTGGCAGGATGGGTTTCTTTCACATTTGCTGCTTCTGCTCTTTCTATGGCATAGTGGGAGGAAACCAAGGGAGGAGAAGGATGAGAAGCTGCTATGTTGAGGAGCTTATGCAGCACTGGGGGCAATGGGCTGATTTCTATGAGGCACAGGTTTGAAGGATCATTAACATGCACTTGATATCCAAGATCTAGCCAAGCTTGTGGGGAGCAGTCTAATGAGTGCTGGGCTGTTGTGGGGAGAAATGAGTGCCAGAAATGGAGAAAAAGTGGGAGAAGAGCTGGGAATACAGTGCGTTACTGAAGTAGAAAATATAAATTTGACATCTCTATCACGGTCTTCACATACGTGCTTCCAGCTCTAGGCACTGGAGTTTCAGCTCTCTGTAAGAGGATGAGGTAGCCTGAGGATTTCTTTCATGTGCTTCAACAAGATCTCCATCGAAGAGGAGTAGCTGCGCTAGCCACCCTGTAGCATTCCCTTCAGCAGAGCTTGCCTTGTGGAACTTGAGAAGTTACACCTTACAAAAAGCGAAGAGCAAATTGTGTAAGCCAAAGTGGGAAGGCCGTTCATGTCATATCATGTTATAGTTCAGCTGACATGCGATGAGCTGGACGGGATGTACTCACATAAAAGGCAAATATCAGGCAGTGCCAGGCTGTGCAAATGGGGGCAGCCCCCAGGTCCCCCGAGTACTGCATTTCATGCACCATGGGAGCTGAGCTGAGCTCAGAGAGGAAGGTCGAGGAGGGATGCCTGGGTGACATGAGCTGGGCAGAGCATGCACCAGGAGAAGGCAGGAAGAGAGATCTGGCATCCTCAGGAGTGAGAACTGGGAGTGCTTGAGGGACCTGAGGGCTTGGAGGCGAGGGAGGAATTTTATCTCATAAACAGAGAAGGTGAATAGAGGCAGGCTGACTAATACCATGGAAGAAGGCTGATGTCCTCAGCCTTAGCTAAATTCAGAAGTTCAGTTGGGCAGGTGCTGGTATTCTCTGCAGCATCAAGATTAGTGGGTCCGGATCTCAACCAAGGTCCTTACCTACCTTAGATTACCATGAGGTAATCATCTGAACCAGGAAAAGGGCCTGGATTATCCAAGCCAGTAGCTTGGATAATTTGTGGCCCCTTGTTGGGATGTGATGGCAGAACTGGAGAATGCATGACAACACCACCTGGTGAACCATAGGCTGGACTTGCTTTAAAAAGGAGGACAACGTGCTTGCTGCATTTTTATTTTTTCATTGTTCCATATTGTAGTCTTGTTAAATACCTGGTGATTAAACAAGTGTTTGCTTATGTATCGCAGTGAGGTCTCTGTTCACCCCTCTTTGTGATAATCTATGCACGTTTTGTTTCCTTTCATGTCAGAGCCTGCTCTTTCCAACCCTCGTAACCTTCTCAAGGCTCTGCTCCAGCACCTCCTCTGTTCTTGTCAGACCCGCAGCCGGAGGCAGTTTCCCACAGCAGTTTCCATGCATGGTGGCATGGTGAACCCCAGTGCAGAGCTCCTCACAGCTGGAGGAGCTGGGGGTCCCTGGCTGAGTCTTGATACTCTGTGTATGTGTGGTTCAGTGCAGCCCTTAGAGATTTTCCCCAGTCTGCCTCCCTGGTTTTGCAGAAGGATTTTGTGTCCCATCCTTATTTCCCTCCATACTTTATATCTGAATGATCTTGGCTGCAAACATTTCAGCTCATCACCTGTAGGCTAAGATCAGTCTTGTTCTGGCCAAACTAAGACTCTAGTATGTCTTTGCCAATTGAGATATCTGGTCAGCAACTCACCATCAGGCTGGCTTAAACAAAAGTTTTCTTCTTCCCTTCCCAACCTTTCTTGCTCCCTCTTTTCCCAGCTCTGTTTTTATCTCATCTCTCTTCAGTTGAGCCATCATCTTTAAGGTAGATTTGAGGTTTAGGAGCATGTGAACCTCTGGCCCAAGGCCCAGTACATCTTGTAATCTCTTTTCTGGCAAAATGGCAGAACTGGCAGCCCTGGTGCTGTTTGCTTACTTCCTGAAAAATGTTACGGTGTATGTTGACATGTTTCCTTCCTCAGACGTGTTTTAAAGACCCATTTGGCCCTCAGCCCAGAAAAGGCTCTCCACGCTGTCCTTACCATCATGCCGGGCTATGTCAAGTGACTATGGAGTGTTGTAACAGCACCTCTGAGATCCAGTCTTTCCCATCTTGTTCAACAATTCTGTGCAGATCAAGTGCTTGCAAGGTGTGCTACTGCTTTGCTTTTATTTAGGTCAGACTATTTGGCCAGGGCTTTTCTTCTCAGCTAGCTCATCCTGCTGCATCATAAGAGCGTAGAAACCACTGTCTGGAGTATAGGTATGAAACCAGCCATGGACCCTGGCCACAGTGGTGACCAGCGGGTTATGCTTGAAGAGGATTAAAGACCAGTATGGGTATAAACCCATGCTTCCTCTGGTACATGTTTCCAGCAATGTTCGCTTCAGTCATAGTCTGAACAAAGCATCCTTACCTCAAGCAGTCCTTGCTGGTTTCCTCTTTCATGAAAGTATCTGATTGCTTTTGATCGATCCTAGACTATTTACCTCCATGGCAACCTTAGGCAATTAATTCCTCAGATTTATGATGCCTAAATCTGTGGATTTTTTTTTAACTTGCTATGTCATTATGTGGCTCCAAGGCTTGTATCACTGGCAGGATTTAGGGTTTCTAGATCATGGGATGGCCTACACAACACCAGGCCTGCTGACACCCAATAGATGCACCTTTCTCAGACAGCAAAGCTTTCCATACTGTTTCTCAGAGTATGCTTCTGGACAAAATGTCCAGCATGCAGCTAGACAAAAAAGTGATGTGATGCATAAACACCTGGCTGATGGGTAACGCTCCATAGTAAATGGCGTTACCTCAGGCTGAGGGACAGTCACTAGTGGGGTTTCACAGAGCTCCATTTTGGGACCAGACCTCTTCAATTATTTCATCTATGATTTGGATACAGGACTCAAATGCATACCAGCTAAGTTTGCAGATGACGCTAAATTGGGAGGAGCTGTTGAATCCCTTGAGGGTGAAGAGGCCCTGCAGAGAGATCTAGACAAATTAGAGCTGGGCAATCAGCAACTGCATGAAGTGGAACAAGAACAAGTGCGAGATTCTGCACCTGAGATGGTGCAACCCTGGTATATGTGCAGACTGGGGGACAAGAGGCAGGAGAGCAGTGCCAAGAAAGGGATCTGGGGGTTCTGGTTGTCAGCAAGTGGAACACAAGCCACTCGAGCACTGAGTGTGGTTTTGGGCACCACAGTGTAGGAAGGACATAAAACTGTTAGGGAGTGTCCAAAGGAGGGCTGTGAAGATGGAGAAGGATCTGGAGGTGAAGGCGTGTGAGGAGCGGCTGAGGCCCCGTGGTCTGTTGGGCCCAGAGCAGAGGAGGCTGAGGGGAGGCCTCATGGCGGCCTACAGCTCCTCACAGGAGCGCAGGGGCAGCGCTGAGCTCTGCTCTCTGGGGACAGTGACAGGGCCCGAGGGAACGGCATGGAGCTGTGTCAGGGGAGGGTCAGGTGGGTGTGAGGAAAAGGTTCTTCACCAGAGGGCGGTGGGCATGGCACAGGCTGCCCAGGGCAGTGGGCACAGCCCCACGCTGCTGGAGTTCAGAGAACATCTGGAGAACGCTCTCAGACACAGGGTTTGGATTTTGGGTAGTGCTGTGCAGAGCCAGGCACTGGCCTCAATGACCCTTGCAAATTCCTTCCAACTCAGAGTATTCTGTGATTAGGTAATTCTGTGATTCTATTTAATCAATATGCCCTACTTTCTGTGCTATGAAACATCTCAAATGTTCTCAAAATGTTCCCTCACAGCACATGATCTTACATGCATCTGTTTCTTTCCCTAGTTTTCTTCTCCGTCCTTTGCATTTGATTTTCATTCTGCCTTTTCTGCCCCTTCTTAATTCCTCAGTTTCTTCTCTGAGAAGAAAGCCAGGAAACACAGAGCTAGTACTCAGGCCATCTCCCTAAGTGAGGTAATTTGCCTGAACTCTCTCCTCCTGTACTTAGAACTTCTCCTTGTAAATTGTATCAACCACCACTGATTTCATTTGCCATTTGATTGTCCAGCTGTTCATTTTGATATCTGTCTTGAAGTCTGCAGTGACTGTTCAACTACACTTAGTGCCCGGTTCTGACCAGCAAGCCACATCCCCTCACTGCTCACATCCTTTCCCAGACTGTTTATGAACAGACTAGAAAGCACAAGCCCTACTGTAGCACCTGCGTGGGGCAGAACCAACAACTTTTCTCTGATGCACTGACTGTTTTCCATTCACTATTTTTTGCCCTGCTATTAATCATGAGAATGAACATGCTGCAGAGAATAGAGATTAAAGGCTTTTAGCGGAGGACCTTCCTGAAAGTGTTTTGGGCAGCCAGGTATAGTACATCCATCTGCCCAGCCACGTCCATGAAACAGGTTACCTAACTCCCTCAAGGAGTGACGTGACTTCTTTCCCAGAGCGACCTTGTTTCTTCTCCCTTATACTCACTGTTCTGCATGCCCAGGAGTGCTATTCCTGATACCCAGTGTGAAATTAATTTTAAAGCCACAAATCCCCACACTTAACTGAAGCCCTTTTAAAAAAATAAAATAAAATAAAAAAAAAAGCCCTGGCATCTCATTTGCCTCCTGTCATTCCTCTGGTTTCAGGTTGAGTTAAACAATAGGTTGTGTGTCCCAAAGCAGCTGATAGATCTGTGTTTGAGTTCCTCCAAGGCCTTGGATAAATGCCATCTGTGTCACTTTATGTTTGTGTTATTAATTTCTTTTTGAAACATACGTGACAACACTTTTGCTTGAGGCAAGTTATTATATTTGTTTCTTTAAAAAGAGGTTTGGGGATGGGAGCTTCACTTAGCTCCTTGATAATGTGGATAACTCACTGTGCCTTTCTGCTGTGCCGCTATCTTCTTTGAATGACTCTTTCACGTCTCCATTATCTGTTGACTCTCTAGCAAGCTTCCAGTGTGGATTTATTTTCTGTTTTTGAGTGAGCTTTTTTTTTTTTTTCCCCCTAGCTTTAATAATTTATCACTCCAATAGACTCTGTTATGGTTTTCCATTTTTGTTGTGGTTAGTCCCCTTCAGAGAATTGCAGGAGGTTTTCAGGCATGACAGAGGGCACATCATTTCTCACAGTATTTCTCATTTATCCTTTTGCATGTTAATTTGGCTCTTTAGTGCTAACGAGTTCACTGGAAACCCAGAAGAAAATCACGTCCTATTGGCCACATTCCTGTCTCCTGCAGGCAGCTTTACATGGCAGCTTTGTTGTATTATTTTTTATTTTTTTATTTTTTTTAGCTTCTCAGCTTTAATAACCTATCATTCTAATGAACTCTGTTACTGCTTTCTGTTTTTGTTGTGGTTAGTTTCTTTCAGAGAATTGCAGGAGGTTTTCAAGTATGACAAAGAGCACATCACTTCTCACAATATGCCTAATTTGTCCTTTTGCATGCTGATTTGGTTCTTCAGTACTACCCTGGAGTTCACTGGAAACCCAGAAGGAAATCGTGTCCTATTAGCCACCTTCCTGTCTCCTGTAGGCAGCTTTACGTGAGAGGTTACATACCACGTAAGATTTCAGCATTTTCACCTTGATCTCCTTTAGAGCTGCATCAGAGGAGGCTGGGACATGAAGCATCAAAAAAGTGCAAGATCAGAGCTTTCTGCAATGGTCCTGCATCAAGCAACAAAAGTTATGGCCAGTCCTCAGCCTCTTCTGCACCTACTTGCAAACCTGACTGAGGCTCTGGGCTTTTACTGACCCTGCTATGATTGCATTTTGGGATGCTGCAGGCTACAGACCTGTAGATAGGCACTTTGCAGCAGGGTCCCTGGAGGAAGTGTCATGTTTCTGAGGCTTACAACTGCTCTGGAACAGGGTAGGCTGGGCTGGAGGGCTTTCAGCTTGTGTTTTGGTCAGTGCATTGAGTTTGCCATGTGCAGAGTGAGCTCTTACTATCACAAATCCTAGTGGTTAACAGCCTGGGGAACCCATGGTGAGGCATGGATTTTGTTCCCAAAGCTGTACTTGTCAAAAAACATTTGACAAATTAGGAATTTGAACAATTATTAAGAAAAAACACTTCACAGCGTTGTAAGACCTGGTAAAGCATTTCCAAGGGTTTCTCCTGATACTTTGTGCCCTGGAAATGTCGGCCAGCAGCAGAATCCTGTCGTGGCTGGTGTGGCAGGCATCAGCACAGCTGCTGAATCTCTGTCAAAGGCATCATCTCACCCAAATATTGTCCAAGCTGGAATGACAGCAGCTGCACAGCAAGGGCTGGCTAGGCTGAGGGTGTGCCAGCCTCACCCAGCAGCACAACTTGCTGCAAGGAGAAGGAGGAGGAGAAGGACATGAAGAGCAAGAGAGATGTGCTCCCAAATGCTGAAGTTGCACAGGGCAGGTGTTAGTTTGGGTGCTGCTCCAGCTTCAAGCCAGCTCTGCTGCACTCCTCGCATCGGCCAGGAGCAAGGGGCATCACGTGGCCTCTGCATAGGGCTGCACAGGCATCTTGCTGCACAGTCCCCCTGTGGATGGGGATTTGAGATGGAATTGCACGGAAATACTTCAGCCTGCAGGCTTGTTAAAGTGGGTTCTTATGTTTAGGCTCTTGTAAAAAAGAAACTGAGCCTTTTCTGACCTGGAAAGCAAACTATAAAGATGTTTACGGTGTCTTGGCGGTGGATGGAGCCACCTCTGCATCTTCACATTCGCAGCGTGGTTAATCTACAAACAATCCTCAAACAAGGGAGAGCTGGAGGTTCAGAGGGGACTTTGTATTTGAGATAGTGCTGCAAAATCTGACCCTGTACCATGGCCAACAAGATCCAGTAACATTTGCCTTTAGCTTTCAATTGCATTTTTGTCCTGTTTTTATCCAAATGACGGTGCTTTTGTTCTGGTTCTCAGTAACAAAGTGCAGGACTTCCAGCTCAAGTTCTGCTTTTCCATAACTAAATTTTCCTTTCCTTTGTAACCTATCTTGGAGGAAGAAGAAAGTTTCTCTGGAAGCATCAAGGTAGGTGCAATCAACATATCAAGCATATGCCTCCTGCAACGTGCAGCAAATGCTGTCCATTTCTCTGGTCTGAGACAGAGAAAACTTGGCTGGCTTTCAGCCAGATGGCTAGCGGCTGGGTCGGGGACGGCAGCACTAACACTGCATCAAAGGCTTACTGAATTCCAAAATCATGTGCTCCACGTGACGGCACTAATGCTCCCCTTCAGCAGCTCATTTGGGATTCCGCTAAAAACACATTTGTCTGATAAGTTCCCAGGGCTCATTACTGCTCTTTTGAACCTGTTCACTTGTGGTTCCGCTGCAGAGAGAGAGAGAGGCCGATTCTCCCCCAGCTGTCCTCCAGCATCAGCCTGGCTGTGGAGCAGGGGTGCAGTGCCACCAAGGATGCTTTGACAACTGACAGCTCACATGGGAGCAAGCAGTCCTGGCTCTGATTTTTCTTTCATTCTTTGGCTGGGAGTTGCTAACTTTGAGTTTCCTGTGACAGATTTTTGTCCTCTGTGGATAAGGTTTGAGAAAGAAGTTGGCCTGCAGTTTAATAATGAATAGCCCCATTTTCTCTGCAGTCATTAAAAAACAGCAACATGTGCCTATGACTTTGCAGTTGTGCAGGTTTTGTATTTAACACCTGGCACATTCTGCCCGCTGTGACCAAACTCGGTTTGATATGCTTTGCAGATCTTTTCTGCTTTCTCTTCACATATACATTTTTATACAAATATAAAATAGTGATGTTTTTCTTTGTTCGTTCCAAGTTTCAGTGATGATGTTCAGTTTTATCTTCCCACTATGTTCATACAGGTTTGTTCCCCTGCGTGCAAGAGCAATTAGCACTTGCATCCCTCCCATGCCTCTCCCGGGTTCAAACCAGTCAAGCTGCTCTTCCTTGGCTCCCTACATGTAAAACATATTCTGTTCTATGGAGACTGCAGCCCAAGGAAACAATTGATCTAGTTGGATTTGACTAGGAGAGGAGCATGTGCTGCTTTCAGAGGGCTTTCCTTAGGCATTTGGGGTCTATTTTGGCTTGCAGTGTGCTTCCCCAGAGCTTTGGCTTTGCAGAGTCCCATCCCTGCCCACATGATAGGAGCTGAAAGGTCTGGAGCTCCTTGCAAGGGACTATGTTAGGCTGGAACAAATACAAAAAGGGTTTCCATTTCTTTTGGGTGCTGGATGTGTGTGTCCATCAGGGATGGCAGTTGGATGTAGCACGGAGGAGCTCTCCTTAGGGAAGAGCTGGGTAAATGGGGTTCTGTGATTGCCTGCCTTAATGACACTTAATTTGTTGTTGCAAAGAAAATAGTATCTAAGAAAATGGGATCTGACACGCCAGACAAATGAAATGCTGGAAGACTGTGGGAGGAGGGAATTACCAGCACCTGATGTAAGCAAATCCATGTTCTCTGCATTCCTGCTGTAATTACACCTAATAGAGTCTCTGCGTAACAAGAAGCTCTAAATTGCCACTAGGAAAGAAGTTATCAGTTCATGGTGCCAGAAGCCCCAAAGAGACTATAGGATTCTCTGGCCAGCCCTCAGATGGCCCAGGGGAAGGCTTGCAGGCAGTCCTTGCCACACTGAGCAAGGTTGGACTGTGCCTGTGGCCAGGCTGTGCTTGTCAGCTCTGCCACTGTCAGGTGGCTCAATTTTCTGACTTCGCAGGCTGCCCATGACTGCTTCTCAGGACATTCGCAGACCCTCTGGGGCAGGCAGAAGATGAAGACTTGCTGCTCTCGAGGGTTTAGGGGATGATTTGCTTTCAACCTTCAGAATTGTAATGAAGGTTTTGCAGGGGTTAAACACCAAGCCACAGAGGTCAGGGTGTTCACAGGAGCTGTAGGGCTGGCTGATTTGTGTTCCTGCTGTCTTTCTCTGCAGCACCATCCAGCCCTTTCCTCGGGCTGCCTCAGTGGTGCTGCAGCCCACGCCAGGTGATGTGGTTCACGAATTTACTGCCTCAGTGGCTCTGGGCTGTCTGTTGCTCCTATGAGCACTGTGCAGAGCATCTGCCCTACTTCTGCTCCCCTGGGCAGCTGTGTTTCTACCACTCACATATCTTTCTTTCCTTTGAGCACATTGCTACAACACCTGCACATTTTTGCAGTCTTATTTTGGGGCTTTTCCACTTGCCTAAGAGGTCAGAGCAGACAGATGCTGGTTTCATGCAGGGCTATGCATTTTCTCTTTCTGCCTTTGATGCTCTCTGTCTTGTGTTCCTGCCCAGGGCAGCAGCATTGGTTATGCTTACCATGGTGTACTGCAGCATGTTCTGAGCACCAACCTGCACCTTATCCATATGAGCTTCTGTTGTCCTCGCCCATGTGGATATGCAGTGACAAAGCATCCCAGGGGAGCATGGTGCCTTCTGTTAGCATTCAAAGCAAGGGATTGGTCTGGAGCATGTCAGCAGCAAAACTGATGCTGAAAAAAAAGCCATGAGAGGTTATTAAAAGTTTCAGGTAAGAAAGTTCTGGGAAAATACTGCACAGAGAACTGTATGGAGGTCAGGTCCCCAGCTGTTTCTCCTCCTGCATTCTACTGGCAGCATCAGCTTCCTCAGACATCACATGTGCAGGGAGTCAATGTGACTGAAGATCCAGACAGGACTGGGTCACAGATCTGCAAGGGCCAGCCTGGTTGGTAGTGATGACTTGGTGAGCTAACGGGGTTGTAAGAGGGTTTATTAGGGAGTTGCCTAAGTCTGCAGGAGAGGGACATGCAGGCTGGTCTCTAGCACAATGGTGGGGTGTATGTAGGTGTCACCAGACTTAGCTCTGCAGAGACCTTACGCTTCCATTAGGGAATCCCAAATCAGACCCTGGGACCTTGTGCTCGAGGAGTACTTCCTGCAGTTCATGGTCAGCGCTGCCAAATGCCATCCCTCCTACATTGTGCTGCTGCCAGCCAGAAGGCATGGATTAGGGTAGTGAAGGAACCTGGAGCATGTGATAACAAGGCCCTGCCAAGAAACCTGGGAAACGAAATGCTTTTTCCAGAGCTCCTTGGTAGGGCAGTGTTTGCTCTGCACGCCAGCACTAAAAGCAGATCTTAAGCCCATGGAAAGCAAGAGGAGGACAGGGAGGGGCAGAACCAGTTCTGGAGAAACAGCAATGTACAAACAGATGCTTTGGGGAATTGAGACATCCTCACTGCCTTGGGAGGAGCTCCTCTTCCAGGAGTCATCATCGCTATGAGCATTGCATGGCTGAGAGTAGGAGTGGGACAAGGAGTAACTGGCTCACATGCTTCCCTGCACTCCATGTTCTGCTCCAGCTGTCACCTAGATTCTGCTCTGGGCCCTCCACCCTTCTGTTTCAGGAAGATGCTCTTCAGAGGTTGTGCAAGAGCCTCTCCAGGAGCTGCAGCACTTACTGCTGCCTGTGCTGCCAGCAGCATATCTCTATAAAGCTTTCCCCACCATTCATTGCTGTTTCAGTTCATGCTGTGCTGCTGATCACGTCCACCCCAACAGCCCGCTGGCATGGTTATCTGTGGGTTTTATCGCCCAACAATGCGTGCAATGTTATTGAGCTAAAAAGAAAACAAAGCCTAATCCATTTTAAATTAAAACAGCGCCCCAGTGTCATGCAACAGATGCAAACACGGTCTGGCCACACAGTCCTGCATGCAACTCGACGGGCTCACCCCAGAGGTGCGGGACTTTGCTCCCAGTGGATGTCAGCCTTCAGGTTGGGGGCTGCTTTGCACTGGACGCCCTGGCCCAAAGCCTAAAGAGCTGCATCACTTTGGGTGAGAGGAAAAGCATTGCCATGTGCCAGTAATTAGCAGCAGACAGAAAACAGAAAATGGAAACGACTGCTGTCCTTCTGTTGTGGAATAAGGCTGTTGTAGAGCCTTAGCCAAGCCTTTACATAAAGTCTCCAGTGGTTTGAAGAGGTGGGAAGCAAGGGGACAGTGTCTGCAAAGCCCAAGAGGCCTTTTTTTTTTGGTTATACTGCTCGTGTTCTAAGAAATTCATTTCCATGGTGGCTCCTTCCAGCAGTATCATGGCCAGCCAGGCTGTTGCCTTGCTGGAGCTCCTGCCCAGCCTTTCTCCTAGGTGTTTTGGTTCCAGCTGATCTGTGCATGGATGCTGACTGCAGGCATCGTGTAGGGCAGACCCACAGTGCCCTCGCTGGGGAGGATGGCCAACAGGCCACATAGCTGTTGCAAGCAGGCTCACCTCCTGTTCCCCCCCAGATCTTATCTCCTCTTCCCCCCAAATCTGGCAAAATGAGAAAATCTCATTCTGTTGCAAAGGGGGACATGCTGTTCCCTAGCCACCCCACTGTGCTGGACACAGCTACTCAGCTCGTTTGATCTGCAGATCTTTTCTTTTTGCTCTATTGTGCGGCCGTCACGGGTAAAGGCTTCACCCAGCAGCAGCCGTGTTGCAGCAAGTCTTGCCGGGGGAACCCTTGCCTGCAAATCCCTCCTGACATCCCCGCCTGTCCGCTCTTTCAGTGCTTGCCATGGCATGCAGGAAGGCCTGGCCTCCTTGATCTGCCGAAGCCCAAGGCCAGCATGTGCCAGTGGGACTTGAGAGCTGATAGCTTTTTGTAAGCCTGATTCAGGCAACTAAGGTTGGTGGCAATGTGTAAAAGCTTGTTAATCTGGAGCACCACATCTCCCTGCATCTGATCCTGCTGTGAAAGATGCAGTGTCTGTCTGGTGGCTGTGTGCCTGTAGCTGGGTGCTGGGCAGCCGCTGGAGCTGAGCACCCCGGGGCTGTGCTCACACTGCCACGGGGCAGCCTGTTGGACACATAGCACAGCCTCATGACTTCTGTGTTGCTTGCTGGATGCGCTCCTGGCCCTCTTCTCCTGTGTCACAACCCTACACTCATCATTCATGAATGTGACTTCCTTTTCCCAGCCCATTTTGCCACCTCATCTCTGAAGATGATGATTAAGAACAGATGAAGCAGCACTGAATCTCCCCTGCCCTTGCAGTATCTCTGCTTGCTATGTGCTAGAGAAGCCTCCCATTTTCTGTCTGCTGGCTTCCACACAAGCAGCACCTAAGTCTGACTCAAATAGTGCAGATTTTTTATGATGGGAGGGCTGAACATTTACCTCCCCTTGTAAAGGCGCTCTTGAGAGCTTCTACTGGCTGTTCTGCATAGACTGGTCCTGGCTGGGGGCAATCTCCATTCTGGAGGTTAATACACAGGGCCTCTGGCTCTCTGAAGCTGGCAAAGTGGTGGTTAACCACAAGGCCTGAGTGACTGGGATCTCCTTGAAAGTGTGGCTCATGAAAGCCACACATATGGGCATGAAGCAGGCTGAGGGAATGAGGGAAGTTTTCCTGGAAATCCATGTGCTGGAAAATGATTTTGAGTCCTAAAAACAGAGTTGCATGAATACCAGGATGCTATGCCAGGAGAAGCTGATGGTTTTCCAGTGAAGGATCCTGCACCAATAAGTGGGACAGGGCAGAGATGCTTCTTTTGCGTGCAGTTCTGGTGAGGCTGAGGCTGACATAAAGATCCTCTTCTGGTGTACACATTTACGAAATAACTTTGGTGGAAAATTGGAGAGTGCACAGGAAAAAATTACAGACTGTTCTAAGGCAAGGAAAGTGCTCTCTAGAGAGAAATTTAAAGGGATTCAGGTGATGAAATTATTAAGGTGGCTACTGAGACATTCTTGGTTAGGATACGGGAAAATACACTGGGGCTGAACTAACAGCAAGGCAGATGAGAACCAACGGCTTGGTGTTTTAATCAGATTAAAGGAAACCGACCCAAAGCATGCCATTTCAACACTGAGGAAGACTGGGCATTGGGGGAGATTCCTATGGGAAACCTTATGCCTCTCCAAGTTTTTGGAGCTCTGCTATTGGAAGTTTTTGCATCCCACAAGCAACATCTTCGTCACACACAAGCAGCTGGGCCCAGTACCAGCAGAGGCAGCGTGCAGCGATGCACAACCAGGCAGAACACTCCAGTGAGTCTCCTGGAAGCTGCAGGTCCATAGCCACAAAGTCCTCCACTTGTTCTGCCACAGGGACATCCTACCCCTCATCCCAGGTGCTTTCTATTTTGTTTAAACTGGTTTAGGTCAAAAAGACTCTGTCTCATGAACTCAGAGTTGGTGTTTTTAACTTGCTGTCCCAGAAATTTCCCTTCCTTGACATGTCTGGCTTGTGGTCATATGGTCCTAAGGGGGGCTTCATTAGTCTGTCTCCCTTTTTGGAGAAGCTCTTTAGGAAGACTAATTCGCCATGCAGGACAAAGCATCCTTATGCTAGTGATCTGTGTAGCTCTAACCATCACCGATCATCTCCTAAGTAGCAAATCATGTTTTGTTTGTAGTGGTACATGCTTGCAGATTTGGGGAAATGTTTACCAAGAAGCATTATATTTCACAACTTTCTGTAAATTAGAGGCAATATCCTCAACTCTGCTCACTTCTGATTCACTGAGACATCATTTCTCTTTCCCTAATGCCAGTTCACACTGAGGCAGCAGAAGTGAGAATAACGTCAGTTTCCTGTGACTATAACACACTCCAGAGTTTGCTGGTGACTTTTAGCAAAAGCCACTTCCACTAGGCACTGCTCGCTCAGTTTAAACATCCAAACTCCAGCCAGAGCTGATGGTCATTAACACTATTTCTCAGATGGGATGCAATGGGAAGATACTGTATAGTAGGTGTTTCCTGAAAGTAACCTTATGTCGAGTTATAAGAAGATAACTACATAAAGCAAAATCTTACAAATGTTTACAATCAAGATTCTTAATTTTGAGGACAGCAATTAGAGACCAAAAATATGGAAACTAATGAAGCCACGTGGGTTGAGGCATGAGAGGACTTGGCACAGAATAATGAGTGGCACATAATTTTTTTGTCCACTTTAGTACAGGAGATGTGTGAAACCTGTATCCTGGATAGCGCAAAATATTTTTAGACAGTGACTCCATCCCTCAGTGGTTGTATAACTACAGTGAATGTTACTGAGAATGAATGAAGAATTTGCTAGCAGCAGTAAAAAGATCACCAAAGGAGGTTGTGGCTTGGTGGTGAGGATGTGCATGGAAAACTTGAGAACTGTTCCCAGTCAAGACCCTAAAGGGGAAACTCTAATACAGTACAGAAGGGTCTTTAGCAGTTTCAGAAGGAGAGTGATGGAGCAACAGAGGGGTGATGGCTAACATGTAAAGACTAAAAGTTAAACTTCAGCTGTGAGCCCTGAACTGAACAAGTGTTTGCCTTCATGTTGCTAGATGCAGGAACAGAAGCAGAGGACCCATCAAAAAGCAAGTACAAGAACAGACCACCCCAGCCAAAATAAAGTTCACATGTTCAGGCATTCAAATGGCTCAGAGTTTGCAGCCTGAGAGCTGAAAGAGCCAGCTTGCAGGTCTGGTGTCCAGCTGGAGGTGGTGCCACACGGGGGAGGGGGTAATAGATGTATACCACAGGAATTTGGAAGTTTTATGGTGAAGGAACGTTATAGAATAAGTAGAAAGAAGGATAAAAGGGAATACAGATTTGCTGACATGATTTTGTACCGAACTAGTATTTTTCTGGACAAGGGAAGTGTTCTGGGTTACTTTACCAGGATTTCATCAAGTTATTTGATATAATTTCAGGTCTGAGTATTAACTAAAGTGAAGAGAACAATTGTTACTATAAACAAGAGAACAATCATTACAGAAAACATTTAAGAGAACGGGGAAAAAAGTTATAGAATATCTCAGGAAAACAGGCATGGATGAGTAAAAAAGATATTACTGAAGTTCCTCAAAGGCTGGCTTTTGGAGTCACCTTCATGAGTATTGCCATTAGGGGCCCTCAAGATGTGCAAGAATGAAACTGGGAAACACTGCTCTGCAGCTGAAAATCAAGCTATTGCAGAAGGGTTGTGAAGGCTGTAGCAGCATGAAACCACTCATTTCCGAGTATGAACTACCAATGAGAACTCATGGCATACAACAGTGTAAGAAAATGAGAAAGACAAGCAGGTAAACCACTTACACACGTGCTTACTTACTATGAGCAGTTTCACATGTAGCAGAAGTATTGTCCATGTAAGTAAATGTATAATTTAGGGTGTGTATCTTCAGGAAAGATAAATTAAAACTTGAAGAGGTGCAGAGGGTAAATGTGGTCAGGAGAAGCAGAGACATTTTTTTCTGACAAGCTAAGCTAGCTTGGACTTCTGTTTAACCTTTCAAAACATGGTTTGAGAACGGATTGAATTGCTGTCTATAAATAAATGAGAGAATAAATGCTACCAAAAGGGCAGCCTTACATAGAAACTAATAAATACATTTTAATGGAAAAATCAAAGAAACACAAACATTGAGGCTACACAATGAACTCAGAGCAGAGCAAGGCAGGAGGCAGACTCCCACTCTCTGCACATAGCTCAGTCAAGTCATGAGGAAGGTCATGGAGCTGCTTTTTCACAAAGGGAGATTGGACTCAGTGCCCAGGCAAGCTCTGTCAGTCCTCATTTGCGTGTAGCTATAGGTAAAATCTTGTTCTGTTTGCTGTAATTAAAGAGATTGATTTTTGTTCACTGCTTGAGAGAGATCACGGTGCAGCCCAGTGCTCTTGGAAGTGTTTGCCAGCTGTGAGTCTCCACATTTTTATCGTGCTGGGACAATGCTATGGTTGGTGTTTGACACCAGCTTCTGGGAATGCTGGCCTGCCTGGAACATGCTGACACAAAGGGGACCAAGTCCCATATGTAGTCCTTGTCTGAAGCCAGACTTGAAAGTTTCCAGAAGTTTTGTTATTTTGAAGCTCAGATTTGGGATTGAATCTCTTAAAATTAAAACAAAATTCAGTTTCTCATTACTCCAGATTTTTTAGGTTTCACCAACAGTTAACAATAGACGTGTGAATATTGTAACTGTAGATAGAAACACATAAGCGCATATTTTTAAACAATCCCTGCTAGAGCTGCTGGAATTCATAGTTCCGAAGCAGCTGCCACCCCACAGGGGTGGCCCTGGCCCAGGAACTGCTGGGGAACCAGTTGCTCTGGCTACCTGCTTCCTGCAGCCTGGTGGCAGAGGAACAGACTGCTTCAGGAACTGGCCAGACTGGGTCCAGAGCCCCGTAACACAGACTTGCTGGGGCTCTGCTGAAATTAGGAAGCATCATCCTAGAAAATAAGGAGATGTCAACAAGCTAATTGCCACTCTCACCTCAAAATGTTCCTCACCGTCCTACCCCTAGGCACTGCACGTTGGTTACTTGCTGGAGATAAGCCATGCGCTGTGGTGGTGGAGGGCTTGGGGGGGTGATGTACAGTGATAGAACATTTTCTACGGGGATGTGCTGGGTGTCTCATGTAACACATGTCCAGACAGCCACACTCCCTCAGTACAAGGTGCGTACTTTTGCAGCTCCTGCTAACTTGCCTGCCTGTGTGATGGAAAATGTACTCCTAGAGCACTTGCCTATCACTGGTCCTTGCAGCATCTCTTCGGGTAGCCTAGCCACTGTCAGTCCTTGTTTCAACAACGTACACAACAGGAGAGTCACCAGGCCATTCCTGTTACTGCGGCAACTCTGCATGCTCCCATTTTTTGAGGGCTTGCTTTCTCAACAGGGATTCTGCATAAAAGCAAGCAGCTCATAGAGTCTGCGCAAAGTCTTTCAGGCCTGCTTGTCTTTTGGATGCTGGCAAAAGGAAAGCTATAGAGATGGAAGTGAAACAATTGGAGTAAGATATTTTGTGCAATTTTGCTATTGCAAACTGGAGTCTAATACCACCTTGAAGAAAAAATTATTATTTCAGCTATTTTAACCAAACATCAGTAGTGAAATACTGTGTCTGGGATTCACTTCAGACTGATAGGTTTCATTTGGGAGCTGAACAGTGTTCCTTTAAGTCGTGATCACGTCAGGCACAACAGCACTGTCAAACTGGTGCCCTCTGCTCTTACATTAAAAGTAAGCCTGCACAAGAGTTCAGAAACTCATTCACATGCCCTGTGGGAAAGGATTACTGCAAAAAATTTGAATAAGGAACAGAGTCACAAAGTTCTCCTAGGCGTGCAAGTCTTTCCTTAGCACGAGTTAATTTTCTTAGGAATTACGTCTTTTTCCCGAGAATAAATCCTTTTACAAGCATTTACAGTTCATTCCTCCCCAGAGAACTGTGGCTAAACCAAGACCAGACAGCATTTCCAAAAGCACATCCACTCTGGCACAGCCTGTCCATCTTGTGTTGTGAGGATCAGAGAAACTTCCTGGTATGTCAGAGTTCCGTGCCTCAGACTGAGTTCATGCTGAGCAGAGCAGATGTTGGGTGTTGCGCATTTCAAGAGGCCCCATCTCCACGCAGGGCACGTGTTGATGTGAACCTTGTAAAGGAGGACAAACACTGTGCTCTTCCACCTAGCCTACAAGGCTTGTGGCATGGGGCTGTGATCCAGAACGCACTGCACTCCCTGAGGACATATCCAAAGAGCCCTCGCCAAGGAGTCACCTTTCGTCCTCCTGTTTCTCCAGCTGCCAAGCATCTTCGTCTCTACAAACAGCTGACAAAGCATGGGAGGTGGAAAGAAGATGTGTACAGTTACAGCTTCTGTGATATGATACATGCAGCTTTGAAGATTAATGAAGAGGGAGGGCAGTGAAACCTAAGGCAGGGCAGCAAAGGTGATGGCCCCACGGTGACTCCAGCTGTGCAGAATGGAAACAATGAGTGCAGGGTGACCTGTCTGGGGAGCAAACAGAAGGGGTATGCCCACACGTGAGCTGGGGCATGGCCAGAAAAGTGATAGACTTACCCTGTCCTTCCTGGATAACCAGACTTCCTTCTCTTCATTCAGGCTAACACACATTGCATGGACCGTTAACAGGATAACCCAGAGGAATGTGAGAAGGAAAGGGTGTTTGAGTTGCATTTTATGGTTTGTTTTCCCCCCACAGTCTTGTTTCTTTAAGCCTTGACAAATGAATGTCTTCCTATCTGATGGTTCGGCTTATCTGGTGTTGGGAGGAACAAGGTGAATCAGGATAAAGCCTGCAGGTTGGGAGTGTGCTGATCCCACCTGCAGGTCGTCTCCAGTGACAAGGATCAGTAGAGACCCCAGGTGCAATGTAAGGCACCTGATACAGGGGAGAGCAGGATCCCATGGTGAAAGGCTGTAAAAGATCAGCACAGAGACTTGTGTCCTAGCTGTCAGCTTTTTGGGAGAGCTTTCCCCTGCTCAGCACAAAACCCAGGCTGCACTGGAGCTCCTCCACCCCGTGATGGGTGTTGAGCCCTGTCGTGTTGACAGCAGCAGGTCTGTGGATGTGGGTGTACTGGCAAGGGCTGCACTGAGCACATTCTTAAAGGAAGGTGCTGGGATGGTCAGGGATTTGGGCTGGGAAACAGGTGGGAAAACTTGTTCAGCAGAGGCGTGGAGCCCATGAGGACGTGGCACAGAGCTGGGATGCTGGCAGCACTGAGGAGCAAGGAGCCCAATAAGTTCTCTGGTGTCTTCTTGTACAGGCACAGGTCATACATTTCACTGAAGGAGTTCACCAAATCCCTTCTGCAGTGCATGAAAAGATACTTTGTCGGTTGGTCTCAGGCTTCCTGCTAGGCAACACAGGTTGATCGTGCTGTAAATCTCCTATCCAAGTATCAAATGCAGGTTCCCCACACGCTGGTCCTGCACCACCTGGGATGCCAAGGCCACAGGCCTCACCTCGCCCCTGCTCACTTTGCTGCTTCCGTGTGCGGAAGCCTCTCCTGCCCTCAAACAGCCCTGGGGCCCTGTTTCTGCTTTTGTGATGGGAGAAACAAAACCATGGGCAATAACCGAGATGAGGTTTCTCCAGAGATTTATACAACAGCAGTATGTATTTTTTCTGTTGTTTTGTTCTTTGTTTCCTTCTCAATAATCCCTAATGTTTACTTCACTTGTTCTTGGCAAGCAGACAGCTGCCATCTCCGTGACTCCGATCTCCTCCGTGAGCTGCAATATCTGATTTAAATCCACCCTCCAGCGGTGTGCCCTTGCTTAGCCGTCCGCGCGTTCCTTTCTGTCTACCTGTACAGACTGCAACATGCTCTGATCTTCCCAAGCACCATCATGACCCCCTCAAACTCTTCAGGACAACTTCAGGGGTTCTGTCAGTCCAGAGATGAAGATGTCCCCCGCTGAAGGTGTCCCTCAGCCCATCACCTGAGCAGGAATTCTTTCAGCCCAGCGCTGTGGGAGGACACCCAGTGCTGAGGAAGTTCCTCACACCATTGCTGAGGGTTTCTCACAGCTCATCGCTGAGGATATCCCTCACTTCCTCACTGAGGATGTCCCTCACCCTATTGTTGAGGGCACAGCTGAAGATATCTCTCAGCCCCTCGCGGAGGGGTCCCTCAGACCGGCACTGAGGGAGGACACCCAATGCTGACAATGTTCCTCACCTCATAACTGAGGGGGGCTCTCAGATCTGGGGGGTGACATCTGACAATGAGCTTCTCTCTCACCCCCTCGCTGAGGGGCTCCCTGAACCCATTGCTGAGGGGCCCTCTTGCTCCTTGGCAGAGGGGGGACAGTCATCGCCGAGGATGTCCCTCAGCCCATCACTGAGAGGGTCTCACCCCATAGCTAAAGATGTCCATCAGGTCTTGCTGAGGGGTGACACCGTCACTGAGGACGTCCCCCACCCCTCGCTGAGAGGACCCTCAGGCCAGCACCCGGCTCCCAGCACTCCCCTCACCCCTCGGGGAGGGGCCCCGCACTCCCTCACAGAACGCCTCCGCGGGGTCTCCCTCCCCCCGCGCAGGGGCCGGGCCGCGCGCCCCACGCAGGTGCCCGTGGGGCGGGGGACGGGCGCAGCCCCCTCCTCCGGCCCCGGCAGTCACTGGTTCGAGTCCCGGCGGGGGGGGCGGCGGCGTCGGCTCACCTGTCCGCGCCGGGCGGCGGCAGACTTTGCCTCCAGCCTCTATAAAAGGTAACGGCGGCGTGAGTCAGGGCCGTCTTTTTCCCCGCCCGCTCCCGTGTGCGTGCGGCAACCCGGGCGCGCAGCGAGCCGCCGGCCGTCCCGCACGTCGTCCCGCACGCCGTCCCGCCGGAGATGAGCCCCGCGCTACGGCTTTGCCTGCCGCCGCTGCTGCTGCTGCTGGCCGCGCCGGGCCGCGCCGCCGCCGGGCAGGAGCACGGCCACGACGACGAGAACGGCCAGCACTCCCGGGAGCGAGGTGAGCGCCGTCCGCGGGGCTGTGCGGGGCGGCTGTGGGTCCCCAGCGCGCGGGGCACCCCCATGCACGGGACCCCCGGTGCTGGTTCTCGGGTCGCTGCTGCACGGAGACCCCCATGCACCGTGCACTCCCGCGCACGGAGCTCCGCAGCGCTCGCTCCGGGTTACCCCGGTACACGGAGCACCCCAAGGGTCCGAGCCCCGCGGTGCTCGCTGTGGGGACCCCCGCTGCACCGAGCAGCCTTCGGGGCCGCCCGCTCGCTGGGTTCGGGGCCGCCGTGCAGCACCGCGCAGCCCCGGCCGCCGCCTTTGTCCCGGCTCCCGCCAACTCCTCCGCGACCCCCGCGGGGCTGCGGCCCCGCCTCGCCAGCAGCCCCCGCCGCGCTGGAGGCTGCGGGTGGGATGGGGAGATCGCAGGGGCTGAGCGCAGCGTGGGGATGTCCCCAGCTTTGCCCACGGGTTTGCATTTCGGGGTTTGCAGCGTGTCTTTGCTTTTCCCTCCGGTGAAGAGCTGCCCTGACCTGAGCAGGGACGGCTGCCCTGCGGCACGGCTCGGCAGCTATTCCGTGCCAGGAGCGACTGTGGTTGTTGCAATGAATCACAGAGCCTTGCTGGACTACGCATGGGGCTGGGGATGCAGCTGCTCCTTGCCACAGGGATGGGGAAATTTGGCCATAGAGTGGGAGGGGGCTGGGTGCCCGGCACACCATCACCACGCAGCAGTGGGTTCAGGGTGGGGTGTGGATGGGAAAAGGCAGGCGAGGAGCAGCTGTCCTGCAGCGAAGGTCTGGCCGCAGCCCTGGGGAGCGGGCTGGGGCTGGGACCGGTAGTGCTCCTTGTCCCTTCTCTCTTTCTCTCATACAGTGTGGGGATGGCAGACCCCAGTGCAAGCTGGGGCCCTAGGTGAGGGTTTCTCATGAGGTTTTCCAGCCTGGGAGCCTGGAGAGCCTCTGGTGTCTTTGGGAAACAGTATTGCAGCCCGTTTGCTCCCTCCTATTCATAACCATCCTGCTCTGTGTCCTCTTGCTCATTCCCTCATGCCCTCTTCCTCTAGCTGAGTCCACTCCTGTTGCTTAACTCCTTTTTATTTCTCTCATTCCCCAGCTTCAAGTCCTGATCTGTGCACTGGGGTTTCCCCATTTTTATCCCTGCTCTCATGGCTCTTACTCCCCAGTGCCCCGCGGCTGTTTCCCCTTTCCCCTGGCACTTGCCAGGGCCATTTGGGAACACGCTGGGGCAATTCCTGCCCTGTGCCTTCCCCACACAAACACTTGCTGCTCTGCGGGGTGCTGGCCGTGTCTCGGGGCCCTGCGGTCCCCCGGCAGCACGAAGAACAATCCCTGCGGCGACCTGAGCTCCGGTGGCAGCTTAAAAGCTGATCCCAAGGCTTGCAGTTGGCTGGAGTTTATAAACACAAAAGGGCTTTAATGCAGCCAGGCTCCAGCAGGATCAATGCTCCCATGGTCAGTGCACGTAGCAGTGTCCGGAGCTGGAGGGGTGTGGGCCTGGATGGAGAAATAGGGACTGTGCTTGTGGGGCTGGGCAGGGGGCTTGCTGCCCCATGGAGAGTGGGGGGTGCTGGCCATGCCCTGCACCAGCTCTGTGCATGGGGAGCTGGCTGCGGGCAGCGTGAGCACGGCACAGCCCGTGTACCTTGGTCAGGTTATTGCTTGCAGGGGACAAGGTGCCTGGATGAGTGGTAGGCTGGGACCTGGCTGCTGTGGCCGCTTGCTGCTTCGGGACTTTGTATATCCATGTGTCCCAGTACCTCCTGGCTCAGCATCGCTGCTCCCTGCCCTGTGGTCCCTGCAGGACGGTCCTGGGCCAGCCCTGTCCCACTGGGTCCCAGCGGGGAGAGAAGGCTGTGGCAGATTCCTGGGGCTGAGTACAGGGCATTGTAGCCTGGAACAGTGGGGGAAGCAAGATGTTGGGGTGGGCAGCAGCCTGCTGCCCTGCCAGCTGTGCAGAAGCTACCAAACTTCTCTTGTTCGGGCACCTGTATTGTGCTTGGCACGTGGATGCTGCCCTGCATTTCGGCACCCTGCAGCAACTTCAGGCTGTGCCTCCCCTAAAACAGAGTTTGGAATGAGCTTCAGGCTGTGCATCCCCCAAATGGTGAAAATCTGAGGATGGAGGGGGCAGACCCTCTGCTTTTGCTCCCGCTGCCTGGCTCTGCCAAGGGAGCCTCTTGCTCCATGCAAGCAGCCCTGGGTGCATGGTCCCCGCGGCTCAGTGCTGTTCCCCAGAGCCGCTGCTGGCGTGCTGCAGGACATGCAGAGCAGCGTGCTGCTAATGGCAGCGCCTGCCCCGGCCCTGCAGGAAGGTGTTGTTGGATGGTGTTGGATATCAAGGAGCTGGCGGCAGCACCGGGATCCCAAAATGGAAAGGGCGAGGGGGAGCGAGAAGAGGGGGAGGAAAGCACTGAAAGGGGGAAATGTGGCTGCTGTTGAGCTGTGAAACACCCCCTGCTCAGGGGAGGGGGGGCTTGATGTGAGGTGGGACCAGCAGGGCTCCACGTGGCTGAGCACAGAGGCTTTGTGTCTGCAATGGCAGCCAGCTCTGGCCACTGCCCCTGCAATGTTTTCCTTCTGGGACCCCTGCAAGCAGCCCCCTCCTCACCCACACCTCCCAGCACTCATCACAGCACTGGGCAGCAGTTTTTTTCTCCCCTGCACCCACATTTTTGGGAGCGCTTTGCAGCCCCTGCCAGGGCTGTGTGTGCTCGGGGCAGGGCAGGGCATGCAGGGAGCTGCAGCACAGGCGTGAGCACCTCTGTTGTGGTGCGTGGCAGCAGTTCAGCAGCGAGCAGACCCGGCCCCGTGCAGCATTCGGAGGAAGAGGACGTGCAGCAGTGGGGTGTGTGGGATGGAGGCTGGATCGCACAGGCTGGGCAGGGCAGTAGGTTCGTGCTCATGCTGGAGGGCTGCAGGATTGTGAATGCCCCCGCGTGGAGGGGACTGGAGTATTGCAGGGCTGTGCTGGGGTGGATGCTGAAAGCTGACCCAGGTGCCACCCTGCAGCATCGGGGCACGCAGCAAGACCTGGCCCCAGAGCTGCACTCAGCTCTGTGGGGTGGAAAATGTACCCATGCACTGGGGCCATCTGAGCATGTGTGCATGGGAGCTCCATGCTCTGATGCTGAGGGACCCCCAAGGGTACCTTCCATCAGGATGGATCCTGGGTGCAGCCACAGCCTTCAGGGGGTTTGTGTCCCCCCTGTTGCAGTGCTGAGGCTCTGAGTGGGCTGCTGGGGGCCATGAGTGGGGGCTGCAGCTCCACAGCCACAGGAGCAAGCATGGGAACCTGGGGAGCCGGGTGGGTGCTGATGCTGCCAGCGCTGTGCTGTTGCTCAAACGTCAATGAGTGGCTTTGTTGAGGCAGAGCCCCCAGAGGGCAGCAGAAAGTGGGGTGTCAGGGCAGGCTGTGCTGGTTGGGGCCTGGCTGAGGCACAGTATTGGTGCAGTGTGCCCAAGCATCGCATGCCAGACCCAGGTGCCATGTGTTACCTCTGCCAGCCCACCACCCTGGTGCTGCATGGGGAGGTGTGCCTGGGAGAGCTGCTGGAGCACCTCCTGGGTCCTGGTGCAGGTGCCGTACCCCTGTGTCCCTCTCTGTCCTTCTCACTGATGCGCTGCTGTGCAGGACCTTTGCTGGTGGGTTCAGAGTGCTGCACAGGACAAAATTCCACCTGCTGCATGCAGCTGGGTGCATCTCAGAGCAGAGCCAACGTGAAGCCCTCTGCTCCCTGTTCCCTCTTTGGGAATACCTCACCCCTGGGCGAGCGGCTCCCCAGCATCGCTCCTGAGCCTCCAAAGCACCGCAGAGATGGCACCCGTGGTGCCGGAGGAGCTGCTCCCATCTCTGTCCCTGAGCATCCTCCACTCTGCAGGGCTGTGGCCATGCTGGGACCCCAGCTGGGAGGAGGGCAGGGTCCCGCTGGGCTCGGGCCCTGCATCGGCTGCCTGGGGCTGGGAAAGCGTGCCTCTTCCTTTCTCACCATGAGATGGAATCCACTCCTATTAATAGCAAGTGGCTGTTGACGTGTTGTCAGCGGCAGGGACGGGGACTAATGCGGTGCCCACCGACCCCTTCTGCATCCCGGCCGGGCTGATGCGGGCATCCACCCAATGTGGGATAGAGATGGACGGGGCTGCACCGTACCCTGGGAGCTGATGGGAGCGGGGTGGGCGCTTGTCCTATGCCCACCTGGCACCCTTGCAGGCTGGGATGTGCCAACCATCTGTGGCAGCATTGTGCCACCATGAGCACCCAGGGTGAACAGGGCAGGAGAGCTGAACTGCCTTTGTCTCAGGGCAGCGGAAGGTTTGGGCTGCTCTGGAGTAGCTGGAAGAGTGTGGCTATAGCTGCTCAATGATGGAAGCCAGCGTCTGTGATTTATTTTCCATTATAACGATGATAAAGCATCAAGCCCTGGAGTTTCCCCTCTGCTCAGAGGAGGCAGTGTGCTCTGGAGCATCCCTTGCCCGGGGCAGGAGGAGGAGGAGTGGGANCCTTCTCAAGGTCCTGCTGGCAACCACTGGAGCTATGAAGGTAAATACCCTGCGGTACTCCAGCTTTCCCCACCAGCAGCAGACGCTGGGCCCCAGCCAGCCGTGGTTAATGATTACTGGGCTGCCGTGCTCACCCAGTGTCTCGCCCTTCCCTTCCCTGACCCAGGCTCAGCACTGCCCAGCCTTGGGCACCCCTCTGGGGAGGCAGCAGTGGGATCCCCGCACCCCAGTGTGGGGGGCCCTGGGGCTGTGCCCCCTGGCAGCACTGACCCATCCTGTGCCAGGCTCTCTGCAGCCTGTGCAGGGACTTTGACCCGTCAGGGGGTCAGCCTGTGTCCTTGTCCCCTTGAGAGGGGTGCACAGGGGACAGCCCAGGCTTGAAATAGCCTGGGGTGTGCCCAATGGCTCTGCAGCACGAATGAGGGTTTGGGGACATCATTGGTGCCACCAGGCCCATGGCAGGGCTGTGTGGCGCAGCTGTAGGCAGTCCCAGTGTGACGAGCTGCAGAGCCCCTCTGCCTGCCAAGTCTGCTTGTAAATGATCCTCTCATGCTCTTCCCAAACACCCCTAAAATAGACTTTCCTGGCAGCTCACTGTGCTCAGGGCCCTTTTGTGATGCAGCATGGAGCTGCTCATGAGCTAACCCGGTACAAACCGACCCCATGCACACAGTGCATCGCCCATCCCTTCCCCTCGCCCACCAAACCCCCAGGCTCCCTTCCCCACTGTGCTCACCTGTGTCCCCTCCCTGCGCCAGACCTGGGGCAGTGGGAGAAGAGCTCCAAGTACTGCGCTGGCACCATGCAGTCACCCATCAACATCGAAACATCGAAGGCCATCTTCAGCCCCCAGCTGCGGCCCATCCAGCTCTCCGGGTACAGCCTGCCTGCCAGCCAGCAGCTGAAGCTGGAGAACAATGGGCACACAGGTGGGTGGAGAGCACGCTGCCTCGGGGTGTTGGCTGTAGGAATTCATTACAATTCATATTTCCTTTAGAAATATGTCCCTAATAGCTCCGATGCAGCCATTGGTTCCTCTCCTGCATGTCAGGTTTTCGAAGGACACGCAGTCATTCCCTGGTGTGACGTAGCCTGTATGATACCCACCTCTCGTTGGCCAAGCCTGTGCCTCCAGATGCTATCTCAGGACCTTAAGACACTTTTAGAAGCCTTTTATCCCCCCTCCTCCAGTTTTAGAAGGGCTCTACCTTTCTAAGACTGTCTACCCAGACAGTCTTACCTGTCTGGCATGGTGAGACTGATCGGACAATAACGTAAAGGGATTCTGTCCCCACTTCCCAAAAACCCCATCTCCTCCGTGCCCTGTGGTGGGTAGCTCCTGGCTGCCACCAGCTCCTTCCAGGAGATCCCACGTGTGCTGCCAGGGCCTGAGGTGGGCAAAGCTGCTGGAGCTGGCGGCTCAGGAACTCGCAGAGGGACAGCCCCAGTGCCTGGTTGGACAGAGCTGATCCCCACGCACAGCAAACCCAACAAGTTGGACTCGCTGCTCAGGGCATGCCCAGAGCTCTATTTTATAGCCTCCTGCCCTAGCGTGCCTGCATAGCTGAACGGACTGAGCTCAGTGGTTGCTATTTTAGACACCCTGGCATCTGGTGTTGCTCAGTGTTCTCAAAGGCACTTGTAGCATTTTCACCCTGGGGGTGAAGCAGTTCCTCGTGTGCTTATAAAGTGCCTTTTTTAATTCCGGCAACCACCAGTCCTCTGTGATCGCTCTGAAAAGCCAAAATAAAAGTTGCAAGTCTCCTAGGACACCTCTACAGTTACTCCTTCGTATACAATGCATACGCCATGAACTTTTGCAAGGGCCTGAAAGTGACTCAGATAAATGCTGGGAACGCACCAATTTAGATATACAAAAGAAATGTAGAAGCAGATAAATGTGCGGGGAGGGAGCAGCGTCCTGCTTCCTGTGTTTGAGTTCTGTATCTGTGCCCGGGGACGGGCAGCGCAGGAGAGGACAAATGACTCATCACAGCCACGCTAGTCCCAGACCTGTGCCCTGGCCGTAATGTGACCGAGGAGGAGCTGACCTTTAAAATGAGCAAAAGGTGCTCGGAAGGAAGGCACAGCCTTTCCCAGAGCCCGGGGATGCTCCTGGTGGCGTTGGTGTGTGTCCCCGTGACCCAGCCCTTAGGTTTGCCACATGGCTGCTTGAGCACTGCGCGTCACCTCCCCGCTCTCCCTCTTCCCGCAGTTGTCCTGAAGCTGCCCAACTCGCTGACCATCACAGGTGGCTATGCACAGCAGTACCGCGCTGTGCAGCTGCACCTGCACTGGGGCTCGCCAGTGGGACCCGGCTCTGAGCACACGGTGGATGGCAAACGCTTCGCTGCCGAGGTGAGGAGCGCATGTGGTGCCAGGCTGCAAGCAGCCGGCTTTGGAGCTGTTTGCTCTGTTCACAGCTGGCTCCTGTCAGGTTTTATCCTTCCTGCTCTAGCTGCTGTCCTCCAGGGTTGGCTGCCTGTGACCTGTGGGCAGAGCCCTTTGTGCTCATGCTTTTCCCACACATTTGCCCCAAGTGGGGATGCTTGGCACATCCACGTGCTCCAATCCTGCATCAGGGCCGTGTGTTTCCCTGCAGCTCCACGTGGTCCACTACAACACCAAGTACGATAGCTTTGAGGCAGCGTGGAGCCGCTCAGACGGGCTGGCTGTGCTGGGAGCGTTCCTGGAGGTGAGCGGGATCAGCGTGGGTAGAACAGCACGGTGCTGGGGATGGACACAGAGGGAGAAGGGGAAGCAGGATGAGGGGTCCGGCAGCTGTTCCTTATGCGGTTCTGCATTGCAGGTTGGGCCAAGGGAGAACCCATACTACCAGCAGATCCTGGAGCACCTGTATGAAATCCAAGAGAAAGGTGAGGCCCTGCACTGCAGAGCGGGGCTGCAGCGGGTGCTGGGGGCTGCTCTCACCCCTGCCCATTTCTCCTCCCAGGCGATGAGGTCTTTGTGCCTGGGTTCAACATCACGGGCTTGCTGCCTGAACACCTGCACCTCTACTTCCAGTACAACGGCTCTTTGACCACCCCCCCCTGCTACCAGTCCGTGAAGTGGATGGTCTTCAACCAGACCGTGATGCTGTCCCGAGAACAGGTCTGTCACCGGCTGCTTGCTGGGCTCCCGCGGGCAGCGTGCACCCGCCCTGCTCACAGCCCTCTCCCTGCAGATGCTGGTGCTGGTGACGAGCCTGCAGACGGAGCACCATCAGCCCCTCAAGAACAACTACCGGCCCCCCCAGAACCTGAACGGGAGATGGGTGCTGGCGAGCTTCAAGTCCCCCATGTCTCGGGAGAGGCAGGTGCCCATGGGTAAGCAGTGCATGGGCATCCGCTGCTCTTCAGGGGGAGTGCTCAGTTTGTCCCCAGAGCCCTTCCTCGTGCTGGTGGTTTCCAGCTATGACTCCAAATTCCTGTTAGCCTTCGGGTGTGACTATCACTCTGCATCACTACATCCATGCTCTTTTTCAGTTCTCTGAGCTCACTTGGGTGTCTCTTTTTTTTTTTTCTGCCCAACATCCTGTTCCTTCTCCCTTTGGGTGGCGTTTCCGATGCCTGGTGTCACGCTGAGTAACAGGGTGATGCCGTGGCACGGTGGCACACCGCTTCCGCTTGCTGGTGGCCACGGTCCTCGGCGACACATCCCGGGCAGCACCACAGCCAAGGCTCCACTGCAGCCCGGGGAGATAAAATCTACCGCATTTGCTTTGTCTAGAGTATCACTTATCAAAGAAGGATATCGGGTTAGGCTGGCATGCTCTATCGCTGGTAAAGCTGCTGGCCGATTTATCGCGTTTACCGTTTACCTCCAAGCCTTTCTTTCACCACTTTTTGTAGGAGCTGTTCCTCAGCACAGGTGGGGTGTGGAGGTGCAAACAATCTCACTTCTTTCTTTCCTCTCCTTATTTGCTATTTCTATCAAACCACCCCAAAGTGCAAAAAGCTGTGGGGCTGTGGGGGGAGTGTCGGTGTCCCAGCACTCCTAGGTGAGGTGACCCCACTGGTCCCCTTGGTGTGTGTGCAGCCCTCCCCGTGCTGCTGGGTCCTGTCCCAGCTCTGCCTCCTTCGCCCACGCTCGGTGACCTTTCCCAAGCTGAGGGCTCGAGGCGGTGGCTTCCCAGCACAGCTGGACGCTGCCACCAGTAGTGCCACCCTGCGCCATGCGGGAGAGGCACAGAGGTGATAATGCAGCCATGCACGAGCGGTGCTGGGTAAATATTTGCCTGGCACAGCCCCTCTGCTGCCCAGCATTAGGGCACAGACGTGTGCTGGCCATCGCTGCGTGGGGAGTGAAGCCAGCAGCCTGGCTGCAGGGCCAGCCTCTTGCCCCATAGCACAGAGCACTGGGTGGCACGTCCCTCCCTCTAGGCACCCCCTGACTGTGCTGTGTCTCTTTCAGGTGGTGACAGCTCGGCAACATCAGGTAGGGGAGGTGCTGGGATGGGGCACCCAGGGGGGAGGGGGTGCTGGCAGCCCACGGGGATGTTCTGGAGGCACCGTGTGTACCCACAGCCCGTTCTGATGGTTGTTCTCATTTCTCAGCAGGACACACCAGCTCCTCGTTTCAGGCAGGTAAGCACACAGGCTACTGGTTTGTGTCCAGCCCCATTGCCCCCGCCCCACCTGTTGACGTTTCTGTGCTGGGCTCACAGGGGATGTGCTGGCTGTACTTTTCGGGGTGCTCTTTGCCATCACAGCGCTCGCCTTCCTGCTCTATGTGTACAAGCACCGCAGCCAGAACGCACGGTGAGCAGCTGTCCCCCCTGTGCCCATGCACATGGTGCCCGGGAAGGCAGCGCACAGCCCCAGGGCAGCAGGCCCCCCCTAACCCCGCTCTTCCCCCTGTACCAGGCTGGACTCGCCCACCAAATCCAAGGTCATCTACACAGCAGCCGCGGCTGAGAACACTGCGTGAGCTGCTCCCACCTGCCGCATCCTCCTGTGCCTGCATGGACTGTTCACCTGGGGATATTTTTGTTACAAAAAGGATAAAACCATTAAAAAAAATAACCAAAACTGTAAAAGCTTTCTGTGCCACCAGAGGAGCCAGACCCTTTCCCCTTGCAGAGGAAACCTAAGGCAGAGCTCCAGAGCAAGCAGCACAGTGCTTCTTGCACAGCCTGGCCCTGCCCTTCATCGCTCTGGGACTCCTTCCTCCTCCTATTTGTGCAAAGCATTGCAAAAACATTGCTGTGCCTCAGTAGGGATAGAGGAGCACAGAGGTGAAGGTGGCAGACCCACCGCTCCCTGGCCAGCCCCCACCCTGCCCCCTCCATGCACAGGGAGCACCAGGGCCCAACACAGCCAAGAGCAACAGCACAGGGCTGGGCACAGGTCAGGGGGAGCTCTCTCAGCAGCCTCCACCCCAGCAGCAGCCAGGGAGCAGTCACAGCTATGGCAGGAGCAGGGATGCTTGCTCACCCCCCCAAAGCCAGCACACAACTCTGCTCACCTCCGGTACGTTTTTATTGGTACAAAAGCCCACTGTGGACATAACTGCCTGCTCAGCCCTGAGCCCAGTGGCAGGGTCACCTCCCCATCCTGCAGCAGGACAGCAGGGATGACAACTGCCTTAACATCCCCTTATGACTCAGAGAGAAGGCGATGGTCCACGGGAACAGCCCCCAAGCCCCCCTCCCCAAGTGGTGCCAGCACCAGCTGCAGGCTCACCGCTCGGCCCGGGCCCTTGGCCGCATGGCCACCAGCGCTGGTGGGTGCCACCCGCCCACATCCCCTCCCGTATCCCCTGACCCCAGCGTCTGCCCTGCTGCACCAGCCCCTCCACCCCAGGATGCCGGCTCACTGCAGTCCAGCGCTGGGGCTGAATCTCCCAGTGCAGCGAGTCGAGACGGAGAAAGTAGCACCACAGCATTTAGTCCTGGCCCAGGCAGCGTGTCGCAAAGCCGCTCCCTCCCCAGGCAAGGAGGAGATGTGATGTCCCCTGCTGTGCCGGGGAGAAGCGAGGGGCTCCTCTGGCAGTCCAAGGAAGCGCCCTTCCCAGGCCGGATGGCTCGGGGCCAGCAAAGCCAAGTGCCCCAGGCTGAGCTGTCCGCAAAGGGGTAGAGGAGCGAGCCAGTCCCAGCGCTGGTCCCGTCCTGCTGCGGCTGGCCAGAGTCCCCCGTTCCAGGAGAAAGTGTATTGCAGAGAAGGTGACAGCCAATCTTGCTGCCAAGGAGGAAGGGAAGGTGGGGGCAGCTGGGGATGGGAGCATCCTGGGGGGCTTCAGGACCCCGGCTGGGGGCTGGCTCCACTCTCCGAACCTGCAGGGAGCAAGCAAGGGGTCAGTTCTCACCAAATCCACTTCTCCACAGAGGGAACAAACCAGCTACTGCCCCAAATCCAGGGCCTTCTCCTTGTAGCAAATGCCTTGCTTTGGCCTCCAGGACACCCACTCCCTACCCCAGGACCAGGTACCAAAGATAACTCCGTCCCAGTTACCGAGCAGGACTTACAGAGCAGGAAGCGGCGCAGGTTCTGGGCAGAGCCCCCTGACAGCAGGTAAGCCCAGACAGCAGCAGCAGCCATCAGCAGGTAGGAGGGCACCAGGCTGCCCACATACAGGGGGTTGCAGAATGTCTGCGGGGAGAGGCAGGAGCGGGAAGGGGTGAGCAGGGTCTCCCATGGTCTGGCTGCCACGTACAGTGTCCCCCTCCCCACATACAGTGTTATCCCAGTGCAGCAGCTCTGGGGAGGGGCTGGTACAGGATGAGGATGTGGTAGCATCAATACCCGTGGCCCCAGTGAGTCAGTGGAGTGGGGAAGGTAAACCAGCTCCAGCATTCAGTTTGTGATGGGCAGAGCCCATGAGGAGCTGGCTGCAAGTCCCAAGAAACCAGCAGCATTGCTGGTGCCAAAAGCTGCTCCCCTGCAGACACAGGGACCAGCAGACCCCACAGCCACCCCTGGTGGCGGCACAGAGCTCTGCTCCGGGCTACTCACCGACCCCGACACTGCAAGGTGCATGACAATGACGGCCGCGATCTCCCACCAGCGCCGGTTCTCGCAGCCATGGAAGAAGAGGATGCCCCAGAAGGTGTGCAGGAAGATCAGCACCATGGTCATAAAGGCTGCGGGGAGCAACAGCAGGGAGTCAATGGGGATTCAGTAGTCCTGCAGGGTCAAGGTGCCTGGGCAGGAGCAGGGAGGGTCACAGGGGGCTGACACATGGCAGAAGGGGGCTGCAGGCGGCTACAATGGCTGTGGGTCCGCCACCTCTGTGATATGGCAGAGATGCGGGCTCAGGGCATGACCCCATCCCTCACCTGAAGTCAGGAAGTATAGCTGTGAGTCCCCATGGATGCCCACGGTGCCGGGTCCCAGCGCGTCTGCCAGGAGGTTGATCATGGAGAAGGCGCCGCTCATGAGCCCAAAGCCCACACCAGCCACTGCCAGGACAGAGAGGCTGTGATGCCCTGAGCCCACGGTCCCCACGCCCCAGAGGACCCAGCCCCCTTCCCCTGCGCAGCACTCACCATACGCCATTTGCTGGATGGAGATGGGGGAGCAGCCATCCTCACTGAGGGCCACCAGCCCCTCGATGGCTTTCCTGCAGGGGACAATATGGTGGGACACAGCACGGCACCAGGGATGGAGCAGGCAGGGACCTGGGGCTGCTCTGCACCATCCCACCCCTGTCACGACCACCTGAAAACGCTGCAGTTGGTTTTCTGGCAGACGCCTGTCTTTGTGCTAATTGCCTCGCTGCTGATTAATGGATCAACAGCACTTTACAGGTCGCTGCACCACAGTGAGAACCATTTAGGACACTGCTGATAGCTCTTGGACCGTGTGGCTGCCAAGCTGGCCACCACTGCAGGGAGCACTGCAGGACCACCCTGAATCACTGACACAGCAGCAAAGCCCAATACTTTCCAGAGAGCAAGATGAGCACAAGCCAACCCCCAGACCAAGTGCATGGGGCAGTGGGATGCAGCACACAAAGGCAGCAGCACCCCTGGCTCAGAGCACAGCCCCATTACAGGCACTTGATAGCTGAGACCTCAGCAGTGGTGTTTTTAAGAAGACAGTGAAAAAATGCAGGAGACGCAGACTGAAATGCCAAAAGAAAAATTAATCTTGGGGGATTACCTCGGGAAGCTCAGCCTGCTCAGTTTTGCCAGGCTGCGCAGCGGGGAGGGGGGAAGCGGTGCTGCCGCGGCTCTGCAGGGGACGGCAGCGGCTGCTGCACGGATCTCTGCTACCCTCTGCCTGCGTGCCGCAGTGCTGCGTCCTCCTGCTGCTGCGGGCACTGCGCGCTGGGCGCAGACTTTGCCCTGTGCAGGCAGCAGTGTGCCGCCCACAGCAGCAAGGCTTTCCCAGCCCAGGCCGGAGGAAGGCGATCCCGAGCTCACAGCCAGCACAAAACACTGCAGCAAGCAGGGCAGGCCGGGGTGGTGCAGAGCCCTGAAACCTCCCGCAGGCTCTTTGTGCTGACGCAGAGCTGTTCCTAGGACAGGCACGAGGCATGCAGCGAGGGCTGGTCCCTCACCCTCCTGCTTCCTCCATGCAGCAATTTTCTCCTCGCTGGCAGCCCGCAGGCATTTGTCTGAGCTGCGGGAGCACCGCCCACTCCAGTCACAAGAGGGGAGGGCAGAGAGGATGCTACACGTCCTGCAGCAGCCCAGCATCACAGCCCACCTACCCCCAGCGCAGGGAGATGCTACCACGACCCCAGCCCTGCAGGCCTGGGGCTGCTCTGTTCCACCACCACACATTCCACACAGGGATTTGAGCTCTAAGAGCCTGTGCCTCCCAGAGCCCTGGGCAGCACAGTGACACCGCATCACACGCAGCCCACGTGCTCCCAGCCCGCAGCCAGGGCCGGGTGGCCGGGAGATGCCCTCACCTGAGGAGCTTGTAGTAGAGAAAGCGGAAGGCCTCCTGCAGCAGCACCGAGAACATCACCCCGAAGATCAGGAGCCCCTTCTGCAGCGGCTCGTCATGTGGGTCGCTGGCTTTCACGGCGATGAACCAGATGAGGGAGGAGAGCAGCAGGGACACCAGCCAGAAGAACGCCCTGCAGGAGGGGCACAGCACAGCGGCTGAGCTGCAGCACAGCACCCGGCCGGCGCCAGGGCACAGGGTCCAGGCCCCAGCGGTGTGCGGGCTGGCACCAGTACCTGCCCCACACCGCTGCGGGGCAGCTGCAGACCCCCCACACACCGGTACCCCATCCCTGCTCTGCCACAGCCACAGGCACTGCTGCAGCACGGCACACACTGGCACCGGTACTGGTACTGGAGGTCCCGCTATGCCCACAAAGTACCAGTGCCATGCTGGCACGAGGACCAGTACCAGTGCCACACCAGTGCTTTGTTTGCACTGGTCTCAGCCCCGTACTGGAGCCCTGGCACTACTGTCAGTACTTGAACCACGCTGATGCCTTGCACTGGTACCACTCCCATACAGGTGCCCTGGCACTGGTCCCAGCCCCACACCGGACCCCGCACCGTCCCAGGCCCACAGCAGTGCCGGT
>WBMW01001359.1:0-69718 GCA_013396635.1 Penelope pileata
TTCTATGATTCTATGATCATTAAAATACTTTTGCACTATAACTACCTACAGGATGGTCTCATTGTACAGTAAGTGGCAAAGTGTATTGCTAGATTTTCTTTTTTTAAAACAAATTCTAATAAACTCAAAGATCCTAGCCCCATGATTAAGATGCTCTTAACTTAAACTATTGGAGGGTGTGAGAATTTTCAAGAAGACTTAATACATGTTTTATGTATGTATTCCTCCTGAAAAGACTACTACTGTCCAGATTCAGTGGGAGGATAAAGGCTTAAAGGTAACTGTTCTGACCCATTACAACCATTTCTACATTCTTTCTACAATGCCTCTAAGAAATAAGATTAAAGAGATTTAGTGCACACTTTGACAAATGAATGTTGCAAAGTCTGCAAGCTGCAATTATTAATATTTTAGGTATTGTAATGTATTATTTATTGAGTGTTCGCAGTGAAATGAGAGCAGAATAGAGTTTATTTCTGTGTGTCAAATTCATTCTGGTGTACTAGAAAGTACCTTTCTTAGCAGTAGGTTGCTATACAACAATCTATTGCAGATATGTGATGGGTGATGTAGCATTACTTTTTACGCTGTTATTAAAGATATAGCTTCAATTACTGAACCCGAAGCCTGCTTCAAATAGTAAGTAGCAAAAGGGAAGGCTCTTAAAAGACTAAAGTCTTTTAAATTAAATCCAAATGTTATTATTAAAATAAACAGAAAACAGACATTACATTTTAAACAGAGAAAACTCAAGTTTATAGGACAGCTAGAATAGAAACAGGAAACTCTCTCTTGTCCATTGAACTGCTGAAGATGGAGGATTCCATGTTGAATTTGCCTTGGTTAAAGATTGAAATGCAGTAATTACCACACAAGAGTCTGTGGTCCCTGAATAAATGTTTCCACCACCTCCAAAGCCTGTCTACTTCTCCTAGAAGGCTGTCTTAAAACTATGTCTGTCCATTCTGTCTCTCACTATCTTACATTTGATTTGTTGTCTGGGAATCCATACTTTCCTGCAAGAAAAGTCATGGTCTTTCGCTGCAAAGAATTTCAAATAATCCCTCACTTCCTTTTTAGAAAAAACAGAACTAGTAAGACTATTAGGAAAATTTCTTAAAATTATTCAAAAGAAAAAGAAATAATAATCCAAAAAATCCCTGACCATTTATAATTATTGATTTGGGAGAGCTAATCTTGTTATTTGGACTGTAGAACAAGAAAAAGGCCTTTCTCTTGTGGGGCTGGAACTAGATGATATTTTATATTTTGTATTCCTTGTTGCTGTAAATTAAGAGCAGACTACAATCAAAATATGTGGAAGTAGAGTTGGTGGTGACAGAGTGAAGCAGGAAACACCTTCTTTTGGAGAACATTCAAATTTTAATAATTTTTCTTCCAATGCTTCCAAAGGAAACAGGACAGATTTTTTTATGTTGTGGCAATATCTACTAGCTGGGTAAAAGCAAAGACTTAGGCAGCATATGAGTAGAATGTCTAGCTTAGAAAACAGGAAAATAAAAACAACAGGAAATTAACATCTTTCTGGTATTCTGAGGCCCATTATGAATGAATAAAGCCACTAATTTCAGAGTATGTCTCAAAATGTTCTTTCTCATATGCACTAAGTGTAAAGATATGCATTCTCACTATTTTTGTTCAAAGTGTGATCAGTGGAGAATGACATGCTTTGCTCACTGGTTAGAGCTGTCTGGCAATCACTGAAAGACATAAAGAGAGGAAGTGAGCAAAAAAATCACTCTAGATTTGAGAAATCTGCAGCAGATGTTCTCTCACTGCAAGTTATTTCACTGTCTTCTGAATCAGCAAATTGTAGTGAAAAGTGGTTGCTCTAAAAATATTTGACTTGTTTTAATTTCTACATTGAGACTCAGTTCTCAGAGAAAAATAGGAAGGTAGAATGCACTGTAGTGTAAAATTCATGTTAAAAAATCTGTTCAGGGTCTAAGGGAACAGCGAAGCAGATTAAAGATGTTATTCCCAATGTAATAGACATAACTATAATGTGACACAAATTAACAATGATGACAGGGTAGATTGCTACCACTTGTACACCATTTCCTCCATAGTCTCTCCCTGGCCTCAACAGAAAAGTCCCCCTTATAAATACTGATCATTCCCTGCTCTACTTGTCTTACAAGATTTGACAAGATGCATCGATAAACAGAAATTACTTCTGGCAAATGATACTATTAGTGCTTTTTTTCACTGTGTTTCTTTCATCAACAAGAAAACTTAATGTCTTCTAGTGTACTTAGTGTACTTTGGCTGGAAAATCCTGCAGTAGACTAAGCTTGCCATTAGTGAGCAATCAAAAATTCAATGACATAAAAAGGTTTTAAAGCAACCTCTAATATAATGTGGCTTTTAAAACAAAATACATTGAATAAAGCTAGATTGACTCAATTTTCTGATGTTATTTCAGAGAACAAAAGAGTCAATGGATAACACTCCTGATTGTATAAAGGAATTACAAGAAACAAAATAAGTATATAAGCTAGTTCTTTACACAAGTTTGCCCTGGCTTGTGGCTACCTATCTCAAGTATTATTAACTCACTGTGAAAAAGACTTTTTAAAAGAGATAAAGCCATCATATTCCATGGAAAGAAACCTCTCAGCAACCACGTCTTTCTCTCCCTTATTTTAACCGCTGATATGTTTCCACTTAATGATAACTTGAGATGCTCTGTCTTGGTTTACTGCTGTTTCAGGTAGTGCTAAATTGATTTTGTTTGCAGGTTTTGCGACATGACCTAGTGGTTATCTCCTGTGATACCTTCTTTGTGAAATTATACCCCATATGTCAAGCAGTGATGAATCTGCAGTTACAGCAGCTGTATTCTCTTGTGAGTGGGAGAACTGTTGCTACTCTGTAATGTGATACAAACTTTTTGGCACTTCACACTCATGGTCTAGAAAATTGATGACGCATCATAGGGAAGGATATAAGGACAGAACTCTTTAATTTATCTCCTCACAGAAGTCATATTTCAAGCTAAAACACAGCCTACTCTTATCTTTTTTCCTTACCAATCCTATGCTTTCTGAAATTATGAGTTACTGTTTTGTGCAAAATAACATCCATATGCAAGATAATTGTTAATACTCAGTTCCCTTCAATTTAAAAGGGCATAGGTGTGCATCAGTCCTTGCAGACCCGAACAATGACCACCTGCAATTCTCTCAAAAATTCAGACCTGGTATTTAAAAGTGTTGGTGATTAAAATAATGAACTTGTTTCCTGCTCCTGAATGAACTTTCAGTGAAAGGAAAATACCTCCTGCAAGGAGGATTGATCTGAATGAAATTCAGAAAAGGAAATTAAAACAAGTAATGACAAATGTACTGCTTTTGAATGATGGTATCAAAATTATTGAAAATACCAAACCAATTTATTAATTTTCCTGTTAAAAATTATAGAATATATCCATATTTACACATTCACTATTAATCTTATGACTTACAGATAACTTTCCATCCTTTTGTGACCTTTTTTTCATGACCTTTTAACAGTTTCTAACTGGTAAAACAGTTTCTAACTGTTAAAACTACTAGGGTAGTTTAAAATGTTATGTTTTTCTTTCCATGTAAAATGTAGTAAAATTTCAAGATATTGTATTTTTTTCTCATGAATTCTTTCATCCATTTTTTTAAAATCAGATATATATATATATTTTTTCCAGTTAGAACAATGGTGTTTAAATCATTTGACAGAGATACATTAAACAAGAAGGAGACATTTCTGAAGACATGTCTGACTTTAGAAAAGTACAAGATTCTTAGTAAAAATCTGAATTAATCACAAACATCAGATTATTCATGGAATGCTGTTCGCAATGATTTTTTTCCAACTCAAATTTTTAAATTTATTTTTCTCTCTGTGGAGATAAATATCACACAATATGCACTATATGACTTTAACAGCATTTTTCACTGCTGTTTTGACTTTGAATTGAACATATTTTCCTTGGCAATGTTTCTCTCTGAGCTATTTAGACAACACTTCATAATGAAATAAAATCTGACACATTGCCAATAACAACAACTTGAGTTTTGAGTATTTTTCTACTGTATTAGGAGAATGGTAGTAAGGTTAAGAGAGAGGCTTTTTAGCCGCTTACTCTCCTCTGCACACTCACATGCACACATACAAATTAAAAAGCCTGGTAGTTATGAAGTTAACCAAAAACACAATCAAATATTTGAGAAATTCTGAAACTGAGGATGTAAGGTCTTCTGGTTAGGAAACAAGTAGTTATGCTTTGCTACTAGCACTGCTTCTGACGTGGTCATTCAGCGAAAGTAAAAATCACAAAGGTAACAATACTGAAAATAAATTGTTGAAAGAAAAACACTCAAGTTCTGAGGTGATCCTTTCCTATTCTAAAACAACTTCAGGATTAAGCAACATTTTCAATATCAAAATATGCAATACGCAAATATGCAGTATTAAAATACTCAATTTAGATGCAATATTATAAATGCAGGTGAGAGAAAATCTTCAGGTTTTGTGTACTGGTTTTACTGAGCTCCCAGACACAAATCCTGCCTTTCATAATCTTCCGTGATCCATCAGACTGATGATTGCTCGTTTACATGTTTCACAGACAATTACTAATATTTCTCAGAGGCAAGACACCTGAGAGGCCCTAGATGTTCTGCTATTACGATCCAATCTCCCCAGATTATAGACAGGCAGCCAACATGTAAAGAAATATGGTAGTGAAACACGTAGAAACTTCAACTACTTAAAGTGAAAGAAAACAACAAAGCTTCTTGATCCGGTGTTCACTCTGGAAACAAAATAATGGGAAATTATGAGCTATCTCTGAGAATAGCACTGGCCTTAGGCTTTTACTTTACTTTTATTTTAAAATAAGACTTAATAACCACTGAACTGCTAAACTACTGAAGTGATCATGTCAATCTGGAGAGAGATTTTTCTAGTTTTTGGCTCTGCTAATAGCTCTTTATGCTTTGGTTGTCATCAACACTTCTTTTTTTCAGTATCCATGCCCAAAATATGGAAAGAGATTGCTGAGATTCACAAGATTGTTGCATGCAGTCTGGCATCTGAATTTAATTGCTCATCTAAAATCAGGCTAGTAAAACCATCACATTTTTAAGAGTAGACTCAATCAATTGCTTCAATGTGAAATAATCCAGAAGAAATCAGATGCATGAGCACTAACATCTTACAAAACAAATATGAGTTACTAGTATGGTGGAGAAGAAAAGACTAAAATGCATAAGGATGGTGAAATAAAATATCTACATATCCTTTCATCTTTTCCTCCCTCCCAATTTAAATCTGTCAGGAAGTTTACATCTGCCAAAAATGTATTCATACTACCTGACACATGTACATGCAACCTTATGATGATATATTGGCAATGGATATGGTTGCAAGACATGATTGAGGGTGAAAGGCAGCACTTCAGACATTAAAAGAGGTGATTTATTATGACACTAGTGTGACACTGGAAAGACACTGTATTTTCACAGAGGAAATCTACATTAGCCTGCTTAGGTCTGTACCTTCAGTGCAAATAAGAAATACTAGAACTAAAAATATTAGCACCATGAAAATGTTTTCAATACATTTTTCCTACAGCTGGAAGGAAATGGTTCATGATGCTGAGATATCTTGGGAATACTTAGGACCCTCAGAAAAGACTGATTCCTAGTCTTTAATTCTTCTTGGCTAAACTTGCTTTCATGTATTTTGCAATGCACTTTCTGTCCTGATGCTCTTGCCATTTATTCTGGTGTGAATCAATCTGTCTTTATGCTGCTATGTATCACTTTAGCTTGATGGGTACACATGATGACTCCATGCAAAAAATGCAGCAATTAAACAACAAAAACAAAAAACAAGTAAATAAATAACTAACATGAAGTGAATTTAAACAACTTTAACTGAGAACAGGGTATACTGAGGTGATAGTGAACAGTGGTTTGTTTGAACTCTGAGAAAAAATCCCTAAAAAGAAAAGATCTTCTCATTCAAATAATAAAAGACATCTATATATTTATTTATTTCTGGATTTTTCTTGCTACTCTAGAAGGTCGTTCCATAATCAGATAAGTTTAGCAAAAATAATTTTGACATAGGGTAAGGTGCTATACTCATCTGCTACATTAGAGGACTTGGATTTATACTGCAGTATACTCCCACACCCTGCAGTAATTATTACTCTGAAATTTTGTCTTCATGGTACAGTTGTTATCAGAATTCAGTTCTCAACAGATATGGATTTGGAGATGAGTAAGAAACAGCAAAGGTTCTTAATCAAAACCTTGATGTATTTATGTCTACCTAAAACACAAAGCAACATCTTTTTGTTATAATGACTGAAAGTGTTTCATTATGCATGTTAATGAGGATATGGGAGGACATTCAGGAACTCAGTGAAGGAGAGATTATTGAAGTACTCCATATCCCAACAGTGTGATTACACTGTGCTATGCTGATTCAGAAATCAGTCAACAGAGTTACCATAAAAGAGGACAGTCAGGTCCTTTTTGAAGGCAGTGATATATATGTGACACAATGACTCATCAGTCATCAGCATTTTAGTCAGCAAAGTCTTTGGTTCGATGGCAAATATGTATAGCTAGAAAATAAAAGAAGGCTATCAAAATGAAGTAAGCAGAAACAAAAATTTAATGTTAAGGCTGTTATATGAGGTCATTACTTCTGTAACGCTAAACGCCACTTTAATCATAGAATCATAGAACAGCCTGGATCAAAAAGGACATCAAGGATCACCAAGTTCCAAACCCTCGCCACAGGCAGGATTGACAACATCTAGATCAAGTTGCCTAGGGCTCTGTCCAGCCCAGCCTTGCACACCTCCAGGGACAGGTCATCCATAGCCTCTCTGGGCAGCCTGTTCCAGTGCCTCACCACACTCTCAGTAAAGAACTTCCCTGACGTTCAATGTCATTCCCCCTGACATTCAGTCTAAACCATCCCTCTTTCAGCATAAAACCATTCCTTGTCTTATCACTATCTGCCCTTGTAAAAAGTTGATTTCCCTCCTGTTTAGAATCTCCCTTTAAATACTGGAAGGCTGCAATGAAGTCTCCCCACAGCCTTCTCTTCTCCAGGCTGAACAAGCCCAGCTCCCTCAACTTGTCTTTGTAGTAGAGGTGCTCCAGCCCTCTGAGCATCTTCATGGCCCTTCTCCGGACCGTCTCCAACAGCTCCAAGTCTTTCCTGTACTGGGTACCTCAGACCTGGACACAGTACTCCAGATGGGGCCTCATGAGGGCCGAATAGAGAGGGACAATCACCTCCCGCTTCCTGCTGGCCACCCCTCTTCCGATGGAGCCCAGGACACCATTGGCCTTTCGAGCTGCAAGAGCACACTGATGGATCATGTTCAGTTTTTCATCCACCAGGACCCCCAGGTCCCTCTCTGCAGTGCTACTCTGAAAGAGTTCTTCTCTTGGTCTGTATATATACCTGGGATTACTCCGACTCAAGTGAAAAACCTTGCACTTTGCTTTGTTGAACCTCATAAGATTCACACAGGCCGACCATTCAGGTTTGTCAAGGTCCCTCTGGATGGCATCCTTTCCTTCTATTGTGCCATCTGCACCCATCAGCTTAGTGTCATCAGCAAACTTGCTGAAGGTGTACCCAATCCCATCATCAATATCATTGATAAAGTTGTTAAATAGCACTGGTGCCAAGACAGACTCCTGGATGACACTGCTCGTTACTGGTCTCCACCTGGACATCATTTATTATAATCATTCATTATAATCCTCTGGCTGTGGCCTTCCAACCACTTCTTTATCTATCGAATAGTCCACCCTTCAAATCAATATCTCTCCAGTTTAGAGATACGGATGCAGTGGTTGACCATGTCAAAGGCCTTGCACAAGTCCAGGCAGGTGACATCAGTTGCCTTCCCTTTGTTCACTGATGTGTCCAACTCCAACTTACTGTACAATGTGCTTTATGTACGTCTGTTGTTCTTGATTCAGAGGGGGTATGAGTTTGCTAAGATACACTCATCTAAGCACACCGAGGTGAAAAGTTATGTTGATTTCCATGTGAAAATAATACTTGCATTTCTAACATTACCTTCATCACAGATTTAACTTCAGTTTTAGATAAAATGCACAATAGTACTTAGGACCTTTGGCACAACTATCTAATCTCTAGAAAGATAGTCCTGATTTAGGCAACCACAGCTAAGAGAAATACAGAGTGAAAATTGTACAAGATCCTCAATATACACATAAGTTATACCCAAACAAATATGTAGGGTTCACAATTTCAGTTTCCTGCCTCCTCTGCTTGATTTCTTGTGCTGGGGGATGAAGAGCTCTTCTGCTTTTAGAAAAGTGTCCTTCCTGCCTACTCTACTCCATTCCTAAGTCCCTAAGGAGAATTTCTCAGGGAATGTCATTCAGAAATTCTTTAAACAGCCAGAATAGACTGTTATTTTAAGCACAGTTAAAATAAGTGACTGTTCTTCACAATTAAAATTATTTTGTACCAATTGCAGGTAGACTGCTTTCATCTAATCAAGAAACCAGAGCAAGAGTCAAGAAACCAGAGCAAGAGCTGGTAACAGCATTATAACATGTTTATATTAGTAAAGATCAACTTTTATTGAAATAAAAAAAAAGCAAAAGATACCCACAAGACGACTTCACCTTCTAGCTTCTCATCAAAGTGCTCTAATCTGCTAAATGTTTCATCAGAGAAGAACTGAAGAAGCTACTGCTGTTGTGAGTAACTGTAGGTTTTTCACTTCTATTCTGCAGTATGCATTTTTCTCAAGTGTAAAATAGATGTAGTGGTGCTGGTCTTTGTAATCCAAGCTTTGTATTATACTACATGAAAACTAAGTATTACAAAAAAAGCCTCATTTCATTTTTCACTGGTCTACAATTGTGTTTATGTATATTCTTTAACTTTTCAAATTATAATGTATGAAATCCTGACCATAATCATTCACGTAATTCATTCAAGGCCCGTGAATTTATCACAATTTGGAAGAGATAGCTTTCCCTTTTTATAAGCATTTAATAACAGCTTTTTCCTTACTCTGGTGCATGGTTTGAACAGTACATTTTTTTTAAGATCTTAATATTTTTTACATTTGGAAAGATGTCTGATAAGCACACAGAAACATTCAAAGAAGAATAGATTATGTAAAAATCATACATCATATAAATGAATTAAACAAAACTCTATCTAGTGTTTGTATATGTATATAAAAATGTATGCATTTTATATTGAACAGTCATTGTCCTCAGATTATATATGCTTTTTAAGTTTAAGCTAGAGCATATATATTACTTTAAAGGCAAATATGTCATTTGTGTTTTAAGATAAACGTATACTCATATGGATTGCCAAAATTGGGCATAATCTGCTAATTTTCAAAATTCATCAATCCTCAGTGATCAATGTTATCATGATTTTGAATTAGCAAAAACATAAACTGTTGAAAATCAAATAAAATCAAAGCAGAAACTACTCTTCATAAAGTAACTTTTCTTTAGAGAATCTGTTATAAAAACCGTATGTTTGGACACTAGAGTAAAATCAATTTAATACATTTCTATATTTTCATATACTGATATATATAACACATTTCTATATAGAGAAGCTAAATATTTAAATAAACCGCTAAACGTTGAAATATATTACCAGTCTGACATATATTGATAAATGCTTAATATGATGGTTAATAGCAAATAAAGCTATGCACTTTTTTGCATGTTACAGCCAGAACAAACCGGATAAAATATGTCCTGAAACAGAAAATAATTTCTTAAAATCCATGATCAAGGCTAGAAGTTAAATCTCAGGAAGATTGATATGTGAAAGTCTCTGAATTGGTGTATGGAAGCCAATGGTCTTTCAGGGTACTGTTTTGAAGAGCTAACTCCAGTATTCTACTAGAACAAGCCAAGTGTATTTCCCACAGACAGAATTCCTTTTCACTTATGTCAAAAATAAATACCTGCATAGCTGAATGCAGCATGGTTTTGCCTTCTTGGCAGTTTAAGCACTGAACAAAACAACTTTGCTTTTGTTTCTGTAACAGAGGTCAAAAAAAAAAAAAAAAAGTCTGAAAAAAGGTCTGACAAACAGAAGAAAGATAAATAATCCAGGGAGTAGGATGAGGAAGAAAGCTTTATTATCTTAAAGACTGCTGGAGCACAGTTTATAGTGAAGCCAAGTAACAAGTAGAAAACAACATGAAATGTTTATGCACGTCTGTGAAATCTAGTTATTCTTCTCTGCCTTTTGGTCATCCCCTAATTTACCGTTCTAATCAACAGACCCATTTTCTGCCCTCTTGGTTACTACCACCTCCCTTATGTGTCAACATTAATCACAAATGGCTCTAGCCCTTGGCTTCACCAATATGAAACAACATATACAAAATGAGTTACTGCAAATAAGGCAAGGGCTAGTGCCGTAAAGCTGTCACCTCTACCTCCAGGATTTTCCTTCCTAATAGACCTACACGCTTTCTTGTTATCATCCACAGTCATATTTTAAAATGCTGATACTACTATTAGTCAAATACAAAATCATTTAGGAACAGCAAGCAAAGGCACGTTTTCTTAATGAATAGCAAGATAGACAATAATCGTTAGGAATTTTGAACTTGTATCTGCCAAAGAGACTCTGTACTTCTAGGTGTCAATGTTAAAACTCCTGAAATCTGCTTTAAGGGATCTGACTAAAGTGTTCACTAAGTGCTCTTAGGCCATTGAGACACAGAATCAAATAAATGCTAAACCAAAACTGAAGGTTTATCTGGAGGAGTATACCTCTGTTTCCATTGTACCTGTTTCTTACATTACAACTTGAGTCAAATTTACTAGCTATTAGTAACAGCAAAATTAACCAAACCATATATGCATAACAATCTAGCGTATACAGACCAGCAGTTTGAAGTTAATATTTGATTTAGTAAGAAGAAAATCTCAGATGATTTTTGATGTCTTGTTGCATAAAACAATGGAAAGTTCACGGACACTGTAATGAAATTTGTCCTGAAGAATCTATTGCATCCAAACGCAAACATTCAGGTCTTATTTCAGTAGATGAGTTGATTAAGGGTTTGTTTTTTTTCTTTTAAGTTATGGTCACTTTGAAATTCATGTTTATATTAAGGACTCTGCACTACTGAACTTTACATTTAGGTAGATATCTACGTTCACCCTTAGAGATGAATGACTTTCAATTTTGGTTTCTATCTTTTGGTCTCTTTCTGCTTTTCACTGAAGTCAACAGATCACTTTAAAATGATCACTGGGTTATATCCAAACACTAACATGAACATTCATTTTAGTAGTTTAGGTACATATATTGGAGGAGGCATACACTTCTTTCTAATTTGCATAAAATGTGTATCACAAAAGTCACAGCTACCTGCACCTGTCAGGTTTTGGTCAGAGAACTTGCAATGGAAAACATCCCTATCAGAATAGATGCAGTCTACTGCAGTAGTGAAAATGATCTCTATGAGCAGAAAAAGAATGTTACAGATACCTCATGAATTTCAGAGGACTACCGATGACTGAAAACCACCATCCAGCCCAGTACCAATAGCTGGACCATTTCTTGCAAGAGACAATTTACAGCTAGCAATCAACTGATAAACTTCATGTCTATTGTTGTAAGACACCTATGTGGAAGATGTCCTAAAAGAATCCTTGTAAATTACGCTGATAAATTACAAAACTAAAAAATAAACAAGAAATGAAAAACATATTTTGTCCTCTACACTAATACTTATCTTAACACAGATGAATTACCCAAAATTCTCTTCAAGTTTCCTGTGACTGGACAAAATTACTTCAAAATATTACACTTGCCTTTTTTCAAGAATCTCAGCACTATTTCTTTTCTGTTCAACAACATTGCTTTCTTTAAGCATTACTCAAGTTTTCTTTAATGTTTAAAAATATCACAAATGAACTGTCATGGCTTCCTGCACAGAACTGAATTTCAGCCACCTCCCTAAGAATAAACAGTAGCTTCAATTCTTCAGGAGAGTCATTTTTATTCCAATTTTACTGCTGTAATGCAGAAGAAACATAAAATAAACATCTGAACACATTAGAAAGACTACTAGCTGGAGACAGCTCTGGTTTCTGACTTTTTCCATAATTCTATGCGTGCTAGAAATTGTCACAGATCTTTGTGGTGACAAGAGTCTGAGTTTCAAACTCATGCAATCAAAGTGAAGAACAGTCACTTATTTTAACTGTGCTTAAAATAACAGTCTATTCTGGCTGTTTAAAGAATTTTTGAATGATATTCCCTGAGAAATTGTCCTTAGGAACTTAGGAATGGAGTAGAGTAGGCAGGAAGGACACTTTTCTAAAAGCAGAAGAGCTCTCCATCCCCCAGGACAAGAATCAAACAGAGGAGGCAGGAAACTGGCATGGCTGAGCGAGGACCTGCTGATCAAATTGAGAGATAAGAAGAAAATATAGAGCCAATGGAAACAGGGATGGATGGCTTGGGAAGAGTACAGGGTTGCTGTCCAGACATGCAGAGATGGGATCAGGAAAGCCAAGGCATGGATGGAACTGAACTTAATGAGGGATGTGAAAAATAACAAGAAAGGATTCTATATACGCATTGGTCAAAAGAGACGGACAAAGGAGATCGTACTCCCTCTGAGAAATGAGAAGGGATAACTGGCTACGATAGACGTGGAGAAGGTTGAGTTACTCAGTGAGTTCTTTGTCTCAGTCTCTTCTGGCAGTCAAGCTTCCCATGTCTCTCATGTCCCTAAGTCTCTGCACTGGAGTCATGGGAGTGAGATCCTTTCCACTGTAAGAAAGTGTCTGAGACTGCCTCACAAGACTGAATGTGTACAAGTCTATTGGCCAGAAGACGTATTCCAGGGTCATTAAGGAACTGGCTGATGTGGTTACCAAGACAGTCTTCAGCATATTTGAAAAGTTGTGGCTGTCAAGTGAAGTCCTTAGTGAAAGAAAAAATGGGAAAAAACAATCCCATTTTTATAAAAGGGAGAAAGAAAGACCGGGGGAACTACAGGCTCGTGGGTCCATTCTCTGTGCCTGGGAAAATCATGGAGCAGATTTGCCTGGAAGCTATATAAAAGCACATGCAAGATCAGGAGGTGGTCCAAGACAGCCAGTACAGATTAACTAAGGGTAGGTCATGCCTGAGCAGTCAGGAGGCCTTCTAGGATGGAATGATGGCATCAGTGAACACAGGAAAGGTTATTGATGTCGTCTACCTGGACTTCTGCAAGGCCTTTGACATGGTTCCTCATCACATCCTTATCTACAAATTGGAGAAATATGGATTTAAATGGTGGACTATTTGGTAGATAAAGATTTGGTTGGATGGTCACAGCCAGAAGGTTGTGGTCAATGGCTGTATCTCCAGGCAGAGGCTGGTGATGTATGGTGTCCCCAAGGGTCCATCTTGGGAAGAACGCCCTTCAACATCTTCATCAATGACGTATATGATGGGATCAAGTACACCTTCAGCAAGTTTACTGATGACATTAAACTGATCAGTACAGTTGATAAGGTAGAAGGAAGGAATGCAATCCCAGAGGGACCTGGACAGGCTTGAAAAGTGGGTCCACATGAACAGAATGAGGTTCAACAGGGCCAGGTGTAAGGTGCTGTTTTTCAGTCATGGAAATCCAAGTTATGCATACAGACTGCGAGAACTCCTTCAGAGCAGTCCTGCCACAAAAGACTTAGGGTTTCTGATGGATGAAAAACTTAACACGAGGCAGCAGTGTTTACTTGCAGCCTGGAAGGCCAACAGTACCCTCTGCTGCATCAGAAGAGGTGGCCAGAAAGGAGAGGGAGTTGTTTCTTTCCCTCTAATCTGCCTGTGTACGACCCCATCTTGAGTACTGCATCCAGGCGTGGGGAAAAGAGAGATGAGGAACAGATCCAGAGTAAGCTATGAAAATGATCAGAGGGTAGGAGTGCCTGCCTTATGGAGAAAGGCAGAGGGAACTGGGCTTGTTTATCTTGGTGGAGAGAAGGCTCCAGGGAGACACCATTGCAACTCTCCAACAATCAAAGAGAGCTTATAAGCAGGAGGGAGACTGACTGTTCTCCTGTTCTGATAGTGATAGGACAAAAGGGAGTGCTTTTAAACTGAAAGAGAGAAGATTTAGCTTAGATATGAGGAAGAAATTATTTTCTCAGAGGATGATGAGGTAGTGGAACAGTGTGTCCAGAGAAGATGTGAATGCCCTGTCCCCGAAAGCATGCAAGATCAAGTTGGATAGGACCCTGGAAAATCTGATCTAGAGGGTTGCAACCTTGCCAAAGGCGGCAGGGTTGGAACTACATGATCTGTAAGGTCTCTTCCTACAAAATCTTTCCGTGATTATTCTATGATTATTCTATGGAGCATTGCATATTAGTAGTGCAGACTAGAAATACTGCTTATCTTGGGTCTAACCTTTTTATATATTCTAAAAATGTAGAGTAAAATAAGCATTCTGTTTGTCTCCTGAAATTCTTCTTCAGCATTAATCATACAGTTGAATTTGCAGCGTATGCTGCAATAATCCAAAATGATGAATTCTTAGTAAGCAGCTAGTAGCGTCGTGCAATAATAAATCATACTTTTTTACCTGCCTTATTTTGCACTGCATACAAAAATATTGACCACGGAGTGAAAAATTCATATCATAAGAGACAATTTAATTTTATGTTCTGGACAATTTGTAAAAATAGTATTGAACATGGTATTTGATCCAAATATTATTATATACAAATAAATGTGTATATATATGTATATATTTCTGAAATGTGTATATAAATATATATTTCTGTGTGTATATGTGTATGTACTTCTACATAAAAATACGTGTACAAATAGAAGTATACATATATATTTATTTTTTTTTCCCTAGAGTCACCCCACGTAGTGGTTTAACCCAGCAGGCAGTTAAGCACCACACAGTCGTTTGCTCATTCCCCCTAAGTGGGATGAGAGAGAGATTTAGAAACAAAATATAATTAGTATGTTGAGTTAAAAAGCTATTTACCAAGACAGAAAAAGAAAATGGAAACAAAAATGTGATTATAACAATATTTATAAATATACCCATGATTATTCGCTATCCACTGACCAACACTCATCTAACGATACAATTGTTTGTTAACTGATGCCATGTTAGCAATTCAACATCTCATTATCTACCAATCGACTATTAGCAACATCCAAGTACCATCCAGCGTCCAGCCATCTCCCCACAGCTTTTGCCTGTATGATACCACTCGCTATGGAATAACATCTTGCCTAAATCAAGCCAGCTGTCCTGGCCCCTGCTGCTGCACCATAAAGACACCAGCTCCTCCTCATGGAGCAGCCTGACCTGATCTGGCCCATGCTTATCTTTCAGCAACAACTAAAATATCAGTGTGCTATTAACACTGTCTCAGCAGAAACCAGAACAACACCATGTTCCCCTCAGATCTTAGAGTCAGCCTTGGTACATAATGATGAGTTTAACATATATAGCATGCTTTTCTGTGATCTTTCAATTCTTTATATTTTCAATATTTCTTTCTTTTCTTGCTTTTTGAATATATGCTTCCAGATACACATACTTAGGTCACACATAAATAACTCTGTATATATATACTCCAGAAGCACAGTCAGTTTATTTCTGTACTACCATAATGTCCCATGTGAACCAATAGTTATTACCAGTAGGTGTAAACAGTGATAATCAAGGTAGGACAGGTGGACAGACATAGGGTCCATTACCATGTAAGAAATTCCTTTTCCTTCAACTACAGTGCTTCTACAGAAATGTGTATTATCTGCCCAAATGGAAAAAAAGATGAAATAAATTAAAACAAGCTTTACAAAATACCATAGACAGATATGTCTTCCTTAAGAATTCTGTATATACATGAATTTACATTAAGAGCAACCTCTGGAGAAGAGAAGGCTGCAGGCAGACCTCATTGCAGCCTGTCAGGATTTAAAAGAAGACTATGAACAGGAGGGAAATCAACTTTTTACAAGGATAGAAAGTGATAAGACAAGGGGGAATGGTTTTAAGCTGAAAGACAGAAGATTTAGATTAGATGTCAGGAGGAAGTTCTTCGCTGAGAGAGTGATGAGGTGCTGGCACAGGCTGCCCAGGGAGGTTGTGAATGCCCTGTCCCTGAAGTGTTCAAGGCTGGGCGGGATGGGGCTTTGGGCAACCTGATCTAGTACTAGATCTAGATGTTGTCAATCCTGCCTGCTGCAGGGGTTTGGAACATGGTGATCCTTGGGATCCTTTCCAACCCAAGTCATTATATGATTCCGTAAGTGCACCACTGTTTGTGTAGCACGATTCACTCCATAAGAACCATCTTTCCTTAAAAATGCACAATCCATCTCACACACAATCAGTTTAATCTTATTATAGTTCCTAGTAAAAGAAAATATGATTTTATGAGTAATATTAGAGAAAAGGAGCATTATGAAATTATATTTTATGATCAATGAAATATATTACGTTATCTGATCATCTTCAAAAGTATGAAATTCACATTTTAACTCATGGCTGAAATTATTTGGCAAATATATTGATTACTGTAAAGCGGAATATATATTTTGTGGGAAAATAAATTAAAAAATTTGAATCTTTTCTGAACTAGATCAACATTGACTTTCCTGTATTCTCAGTATTTACATGCCTCCCAGAGAAGTCTAATCTGGGCTAGAATACATGGATTAAAAACAGACTTTAATGTAATAGACAAGAAAGTAAACCTGGAATAAAAATACCATTTGCCGACATGAAACACCCTCTGAATAGTCCATAGACCATCATTTGTTTATTTATGAGGTGCTTTGAAGTCATAATTTATGAGTGCATCATAAAACAAATGAAAAAATAAAACAAAAACACAAACAAAGCAAAGCACCAAGTTAGCAACACTTTCTATTTCAGATATATATATTTTGGCACTTTGCTAACATTGAAACTGTTGTGTACCATTTATATTTCAGTCCTAGCCAGAGTGTAAGTACATTCCTGTAATAATGTCTGATTTTAATGGTCATTGCAGTTATAAAACATAGCTATATACATCAGCAACTATAGAATAATGTACATTTCTGCAGTCTGAAATTATACAACTCATCGCAGTAGCTTGCTACCAGTTAATAAGATAGACTTGCAAACAGACATGATTTATTTTCTTGGAGTTCTGTGCCAAGGTAGTAATTGCTGTAAACAATGATAGTGATTTCATACTTTGTGTACCATTAAATTTATTCATCAACAATTTTGTTTTGTAGGAAGCATTCTGGCAATGTCTGATGAGATTATAGTATGATGGGAAGAAAAGATTTTCTCAAATTTAGAAGAGTCAAAAACTCTGATTTGCTGTATATGACAGGTTATCAAAACACTACCTGGGAGATGATATACAATCTGTAAACCATTTTAGAATACTTTTCAGAATATAATATTCAGTTTCTGTCCTGTTCATTTTCTCACATTGCTAACTTGACAAACCAACATTAATACTAGATTTGAAAGCTATGAACAGCTTGCTACTAAGTGTCCATATTTTCTGATTTTAATTAATCTAGAATGAGTGTGAATGCTTATGAAATATTGCTGCAATGGCAGATCTGGAAAAATTGCTAACGATACTCTCTGTATATGCTGCAAAGTAAAAGATGTTACAGCTAGAGCAAAAACAAAGCAGAAATCATACTTTATTAGTAGAAGACTGTCAATATAAACCACAATGATACAAACTAGAAAACCTGTCTTTCTAAAGGAGCAGAAGGTTATAGGCATCGGACAGCTTTCTCATATTGAGAAAAAGTGTAAAAGAAACTTATTGATAAAGAATATTTGTATGGGAATTTACTGTACAGGAGATACAATTGTCCCTTAAATAAATTTTGAAAAGTGCATCATCCATTATGTTTTCAGTAAATGTAGTGGTTATTGAAGTAATGGACTTGAGAGAAAAATCATGCTGCATTCCCGACCACTGCTTTCTGGGCTTCTCCATCTGAGATACAAGAAAGGGATTTTCTTTTGAATAACCCTTTCAGTATCTAAAGGGGAACTACAAGAAAGAAGGGGACAGACTCTTTAGCACGGTCTGAGGTGACAGAACAAGAGGAAATGGTTTCAAATGAAAAGAGAGGAGATTTAGGTTGGGTATAAGAAAAAAAAATTACAATGAGCATGGTGAAGCTCTGGAATGTCTGGTTGCCCAGAGATGTAATGGAAGACCTGACCCCAGAGACATTCAAGGTCAGGCTGAATCAGGCTCTGGGAAACCTGTTCTAGTTGTAGATGACCCTATTCATTGCAGGGAAGCTATACTAGATGAGCTTTAAAGGTCTCTTCTGACTCTCAGGATCCTACAATCCTATGGTAATCCTACGATAATTTTCCACATGCGTAAAATCCCATGCAAAAATTCTACATATCCTATATACCCTGCATTCCTTTGAATTCTTAGCATTTCATGTACTCCTATAACATCAGCTTAAGAAAATGCCAGGGAACAGCAGCTAAACAACCACTGGACTATCACAACTGATTGTTATGCTTAGCTTAACATTAGAGTCTCATTGTTCACTTTTCCATCCCATCTACTTATCCCTTGTCTGTTATTTAGATAATACTTATCTGACTTTTTTTGGCAAGCTGCCTTACATAACACAGCCCTAGTCCTCACTAAGATGTACTCCCATGCAAAATTATCAGCAACAGCCATGATAAAAACAGTGACACTAAGTGGAGGGAAAAACAGATGAATTGCTTGGTTCTAAAGGTTCAAATGAATCTGCAAGAACTAAAAGGACTGATTTCCACACTGTGGGTTGTTTACAGGAGGTCTGTGTTGGCTACAATTTCTTATAAACATAATCTAGATACTTAGCTTTAGAGAGATGTTTTCCTGTCAGAAGAAATTGTAGGACATGTTACTGCTGGTATGCAGCTAGAAGAGTGATTAGGTTTCCATACTATGAGAGAGGTTGTAGTGTTAATTGGAGTTTAAGTAAAGAGACAAATAGTTACTTTTACTTCTATCACATTATTTGATACAATAATGAGAATATTGTCAATATTGGTGGAGTCATTTAAGCCGGAAAGGACTAAATCAATTTAAACTGTAAAGAACAGTAGTGGAATAAATGAAGAACAAGATACCAATATGAAATTAAAAATTTTAAAAATACACATTTTAGGTGATATTTTGCCACATTTTCCCTCACAGAATTAAATGGTTTGTCCTCCAGTTACCAGCCCTAAGTAACACTGGCATAAACCTGCAGTACAAATTTTAAATTGGCTGAATTATAGACCAATTCAGGATCTTGGCAAACCTTAATACTGCAGAGAGTCCTATTATTCAGTAAATCCTTTAAATAATTTAATTATGGAAATATTAAAGCATGTATTTAAGGAACTGTTTTCAGTGGGATTATATGTACTTTTACAGTTGATTTTATGTGTAAGAATTTCAGTGAGTCTATTCTGAAGTACAGAGAATTTCAACCCGGAAATATATAAGACAGTTTTGAATCACTGAAAATAGGATCAGAACTGACTTTTCATTCTAAAGTCATTATTTTCCAGCACTAAATACTATACTGGACAAAATTTAAGGATGTATATACTGAAAATTAGACTCCACACTTCCCAAAATGAATTGGGTTTTTGAAAAGGTCTTTCTGATAAACGTTATTTTCTTTCCCATTGCTGCAGCACTTCAAGCTAATGTGCACTTATTTTGTAGATAAAAACTCTTTTCTTATGTCATATTAGTAAATGACCCCATTTCACTCAGTGTAGCATATTAATTAAATAACAATATACAATTTCAGAGAGAGCACGTGGAATCATTAGATCAGATAACACTGTTCCTCTTGAAGCATTTACAGAAGAAAAGTATAAAATCCTCAGTGATTGCTTTTCCTTCTTCAGTTCATTTACTCTCCCTTCAATGCTGAAAAACATTTCAAAATAAAGAATCCATGGAATTCAGAAAATTATATTTGTGTTATAATATTATAATGTTTTTTTATTTTACAAGAATAAAATAATCATTTTGTTTGGGAGTGGCTTTTCTTTTCTATTCTGTATTTTTTTTTTTCTCTCCCCTTAGGATTAATGTTTCGCACGTGTATAATAGTTTTCAGTTCGTTTAATCTCCAGAAATGTTACAGATCACGACACTTACAAAGTCACAGGTAAAGTAAAACCTATATTTGCTTTTTGTTTGTTGATCACTGGAACAGACAGTGAACCTGAAGGTTTAGCTCAAGATAGTAGGAAATACCTTCTAGAGCACACAGGTCTTTGCAAATCTCATGGTTTAGCTGATTAATACCAGTTTCAATAGTTGGAATGTAGTTTGCTGAGACTTCAGGAAATGTATGAAGCTATTCTAAAGTTGTGAAGCAGATAGATCGGGGCATATGTAGAGTAGTTGTGTAAAAGATTGTGCTCATTTAAGTATTGTTAATATCTTTCCATTGGACTTTATGAACACTATTGCAATATATGTATTTTTGTCTGCTTGTGACTTTCATATATTCATATAAATGGATATATGTGTATTCTTCATGCAGATTCTTCCTCTACATTTATTAATAACATTTTTTCCAGGTAAAAATTAATGCAACTCCTAATCTGAAGAATGACTGATTAGTTTCTAAAACAAAGGACAAAAATCCTGTTTCTTCAAGGAGCCTAGAAGATGAGAATAGGTTGATAAAGAAAACATGCATAGTAAGAAGCAAAGTAGATTTCAGGTAGAAACAATAGGGAAATAATTTTTAATGCCTACAACATTATATCATATATTAGGAAGTGGGTATGTCTCAGCTTTGCATATCAAAGTTTATGCAATGTCTTATGACTATAAGCCCATTGTGGTAATCGTGTTTCAGTCTCAGCTTTGTCTTTAAGATCAGTGATAAATAAATGACAAAATGTATGACAACATGGCAAGTGATGTGATGAATATCCTCAATATTTAAAATAGAGATACAAGATGACATATGCCAATGCTGATTCATTTTACTCTCTATCATTACTCTGTCGAGATGAAATACGTCAGTCAACGGAAAAAAAGATATGTAAGATCACTTTATGGGTGATCAGATTGATCTGATTGATTGGCATATACAGAACTGTTGACCAAGCTATGTCTGATGGATACACATTTGTCTGATTGTCAGGTTTACTGTGTGTGAAATCAATGTGGTTGAATCACAAGGCTAACTGAATTACAGTGAACATAGTATGCCTTACTTTGAGGAAAAAAGACAAGTAAAAAAAAATTTAAAAATGTAATGAAAAGACAAAATAAAAGATTTCTCCTGTTTGTTAACTGCTTAACATATGCAAAGATAAATGGCGCACATCCTAGAAAAGGGGATACAAAAACATGTCACTTTAGAATTCTTGCATTATATCCAGTGAATTGCAGTAAGAAAATGAATAAGAATTACACATGAAGTGCAACACTTACTGTTTCCTGACTGTCAGCTATGTATTTGGAAAAGGTTATAAAGAAAGAAGAGCTCCTAAGAGCTGTAAAATCCATAGACACATTTTCATATATTCATTTTACTTTGTCTCCTATGAGGTAACTAAACGATTATTACTAGTAGTAGTAGTATTTGAATGTATATGAAGAATTTTCACTTTAAGATGTATATCCAAAGTGAAAAGGTAGATGGTTATCTAGTAACAAAATGTGTCGAGCAGGAGTAACAAGTTTATTTTCTCTACTCAGGATATATTTTGAATTTAAACAAAAATCAAAACATACAATCATTCTCCAACATACTTCTCAAAACAGTAGCATTGTGTAATTATATTTGTGCTATAGATGGTTGATTAGAAATGATGCAATATAATTTCCAAACATATTTCTTGAATCTTACAGGTGTGTGCTTCTAACAATTATTGTGATTATTACCATTATTATTTATTTTTATACAGATTTTTTTAAAAAACAAGTTTAGAGAAATAATGACTCTGGAAAAGGAAAAAACTAGAGTTGCTAGTTAGATATAATCACTGCTGTATATTTTCACCCCAAAATTCAAAGTTAGAGCACTTCAGAAAAAAGTATAATAATAAAAAAAGACATATGAATATTTTAGAAGCCTAAGGACTCCAGAAGCTGCATGGACATTGTTTTATATGACCATATACCAAAATCACATCTCTGAAGTCTTCAGCATTGAACAATACAGACTATAAAGTTGCTTTCATACACCAGGAGTTTACAACTGTCCCATGGATATGCTCTAGGCCAAAAGGTCTCAGCTACTAGTCGCAGGGTTAATGAGCTCTGTGCCAGTTATCCACACCAGAAGCATGTACATATCTGTCAACAAGCTAACTTGTCAAACAATGAGAAGGTAAAATAACCAGTGGAAAGTGCAATATCACCTTCTTGCCTCCTAAAAACTTCAGAAATATTTTTGTTTCCATAATGAGAAACCTGAGTTTTAAAGACAATCTGATCAAGAGATAGTCTATAGCTCCTGCCACAATACTAAAACATTTGTCAGAAAGATAAATGCTTTGTGCAAAAATAATTAACAAGACCTTTATTTTTACAGGAGTCATTATAATTTCTGATAAACTTGAATCTGACCAGAAAGAAAAGTATAAGTCATAAGAAAGAAAATTATAGTTTTGTTTGTTTCTTTTAAATAATAAATGCAATTTACTCAGATTTTTTATCTTTTTGCTACTCACTGATTTCACTTTTCATTATTATATCTGTCATAACTAACAGAATGCAAAATTCAGAATGAATGCAGATTATATCACATGTGATGTGTTACGTTTACATATTGAAACATTTTCCCCAAAATTTGGTAGAAATCTGTGATTCTATGATTCTATTATATCTACATTCTCCATTAAACAAATCTATACTTAAAGACAAAGGATAAAAAATTCTGAGTAATAAATAACCTTTACAGGGTAATATGGGAACTCATCAAACTCTTTTGTAGCTGAATTGTTTAAATGGTTTTATGAACATATGAGGCTAACTAGCCTTTAGAAAGAACATTAAAAAAGAGTAAATATTAGAATTTAATCCAATTTGTCCATTGAATTACTTTTTAAATTCCCTGTTATATTTTTTTTCTCCATGTAATTGTTAGCTTTTCTTTATTGTGTTAATAATAGAGCTGGATCCCCAGGGCTTCATTCAACAACAAGAATAGTCATTGATTTAAGTACTGGAAATGAGTCATCACTTCCCCCCAAGACAATGTCTGTATAATTCAAGTGTATTGCACGTTGTTGTGTTTAAAACAGAAAGCAGTATCTTTTGTTTCTAACAGACATGTGGCAGGAATTGTTCCTTATTCTCTAGTATTATAAGAGAAATCTGTTTGCTGTGTGAATGCTAAGAAATACCAGCTCTTAGATTTTTAATTTATTGTTGCATCCAACTTTGTCCTACAATCTATTTCTTTCAGTCCTATCCTAATATCTCTGTTTAGCACTACCCTTTCTCCCATAATTACATATCCAAACCAAACTCTGGAATAGAAAAGGAAGTGTGCTTCAATTTCTCAGAAAGTCTAAGGTTGCAATGTGATCACCTGTCCAAAATTAGAATAGTAGATTTTATGGGTGTAGAAAGTACACATCAAAGAGTTGACAGCTGATTTAAAACATTTCATTTAATGATCAACAGGTAAACACTTCAAAAGTGGAAGATAACATTTCACAGTAGGATTCTATCCAAGCTTGTTGAAATTTACTGGGCTTTTCTACTGAATCAAGAGATTTTGAACAAGGGTACAACGCCCCTGTTCAAGAAGTCCAAAAAACCCATCTCTAGTCAGCATAAAATTTGTCTAAGTTGAGCTCATATGCCAGCCTTTTCCTAAATTTTCCAAATCTAAATCTAAAACGTTATTTACTGAACTTTACCATGTTACTCTTTCAGAGAATTCTCGGTAACTGAATTGACTTCAGCTATGTTGTGTTCTCAAGCTACAGAAGTTTTATTCCTTTTATTTAAGGTAAACAGATAGACAATGCTAATATTCCTCAACATTTTTGTTGCAATTCAGAAAGACAGGGAAGATAAATGAGTCTTTTAAAGATCACTAAATTTCACATAAACCTGAAATTCATTAACAGTCTTGTGTCAGGGTACAAAGGACAGAGAAAAAAACAGTAATATTTCTGCTGTACATTTACTGCTATGTGGGAAAAACTCACAAGAATTGAGGACTGATTAAGAGTAATTATATACATGAACAGATTAGTAAAACTTCTGTTGTCATTAAATATAGAGAAGGTCAACATTATATCTTTGTTCACAGCCTAAAGGAAATCAACATAAATCTTTTCACTAACTTCAGGTGGCTTTGGAAAATCAATATGTTATCTACAACTTTGTGTAATAGAAAGGAAAATCAACCAAATATCTTATCAGCCATTCATTTAGACAGATCTAGCCATTCACAGAATATTTAGAATACCAGAGTCTCCTTTTTGATTTATTTAACATACAGTCATATTATTTATTGTTTAATTATTCTTTCACAAGAGTTACTTTCAGATTTTGTTTCTCTCTTCTTGCTTTTTGAAGTCTCATACTGTCAAGTAGATAATCAGACATTGTCTTAGTTTCTAGCTGGGAAGTTGTCTTTCTCATAGAAAAACAGAATTAGTAATTACTGATGTTTACATTGTCACACAGAATCAAGGACATTTCAATTTCTCAGCTTCTCATACTGCCCTGCAGCAAGAGAGCTGGCAGGGGACACAAGGAGATGGAAAGGAACAGGACCAATACTGCTGACCTAAACTGGCCAAAGGGATATTCCATACCATACAACATCATGTGAACTATAAAACTTAGGGGAGTTAGCTTGGGAGGGGCATTGATTGGCAGGTGGTGAGCGATTACTTTATGCACCATTTGTTTTCTGCATAATTACCTTTACTGTTATTTTTATTCTGTTTTCCTTTTCTTTCTTGGTAAAAAGTTTTTATCTCAACCCATGAGGGTTTTTTTTTTTTTTTTTCCCCCAGATTCTCTCTTCCATCCCAGCTGGGAGGATGGGCAGTGAGGGCTGTGTGGGGTTCGTATCTGCTAGCTCAGACCATAACAGATATGTACACAATATGTTTTTATGCATTTTGCAATTACTGTATTGATTTTTGTAAAGAACTGTTTCTGGAACAACTATGCATCAATTTTGAAATGTGCAATATTTATAAGAGAATGGGCTTTATTTTATTTTTATATATTTTGAGTGACTTGAGATTAGTAATCTCTTTCTCATAAAGGGACCTTCTTGACCTTAATGTTGTCCACATATTTCGTAGCTATAAAAACATGTTACTGAGTAGAATTTAGAATAGGCTTCATCTGCTTTCAATCTAGAGACTTGCAAAGGCTAGTTGGCTTGCATTTCTCTTCTCTGGAGCCTTCTAGAAGTGTGTGTATTGTTTAAGTAGTGATACAGGATAAATTCATGCCAATTAAAAACATTGGTCCCTCCTCTCTGAAAAAATTTAAAGAGCATACACAGTTCAGAAGTTTTCCAGGAAATGACTCTCACAGGAATTCCAGAAACTGTGATTGTGAATGAAAAACATAAGCAGCTCTGAATAAACATATACATGAAGAAACTAAGCAGTGAAGGTTAGTTCTAAGAAAGCATTAGAAATGCAGTATGAAGCAGAAAAATTATGAGGTGAAAGACAAGAGCTGTCATATTAAGTAGTGAAAATCATCTTAATATGACACAACTTTTGAAATGTAAAAAGAAATGCCTCTCCATTGCAGAATAGGGAATAACAAAAAAATCTGACAAGATTTGTCTGTTTAACCTGTGCATATAGAGGCAGAGAAGAACCTGGACAAACGGGTGGATTAACGGAAGTCTAGGAACAAGCAGGTGCATGATTTGGGTTCTCTTACCCCTTTTATGCACCACATGTTCAGCTCTGACATGTGCACCAGCTATTTACTCATATTGTGCTAGATGACTCCACTGTTTGTTTTCAGGAAAGTAATTTTTTAAACTCAGTTAGTATAGTCAGCCACTAGATAGTCTAAATCACATATCATCTGTCTCTTAGGCAAAGTTCGTAATTCATTTATCTTTTGATCGTTTCACATGCCATTTTGTCTTACATGAGATAACATAAAAGGCATAAGACAGCATTTATCAATTATCACAATTTCTAGGTCTGATGATAAACAAATTGGACTCCCATTTTAAGAGAATAAAGGTGATCTTGGGGCTAAGACTCTGTCTTGCAACCTGGCAGATACATGTTCACTTTTTTGACATAATAACGGCTGCTTGCATAGTTCTTATTTGAGATTCTGTATCTATATCACCACTCCAATTCTTTTAGTTGAAAATTATGGTGAAAAAAATGGGTCTCAACTACAAGTTTAAAGAGAAGGTCTCATTATATAACTAATCAGCTTGCAGAAAATAAAATTTTAATATAGATGGGTAAGCATTACATAAATAAAGATATCGCACCACTAAAGAAAGCAGGAATTTATTTATTTAAGTAAGATAAGCAGTTTGAAACAAGAATTTTCCTTGAAAAGAAAATTGTTGTTGATTTAGGTCCATACATCTTTCTGGAAATTTAGTACATAGTATTAAGTGGTACTTATTGTCAGGGCAGAATTAAGTTCCTTTGCACAACCGATCTCCTTAAACAAATTATTTTTTGTTGTTATTTAGATCATTAGCTCTGTAGCACATTGTCTTTATTCTTATATGGGAGAATGGAATTATACTTGATTCATCCACAGAAATGCCAGAATTGTTATATTCTGTAAGTTTTCTGCTATCCGGAGGAATTAATTGGCTTGAATCCAAAGGGAAAGAACTATCATAAACTACAAAGTATTTGTTGTCGTGGGATGAATTTTTCATGCCCTTGGATCACTGATCGTGTTGAATCAAGTGGGACAGAACAAGAGATCAATCAAAAAGCAAGTGCCAGCAAAAGTGAGAAGTATAGCAGACAGAGTGATGTTGATATCAGAAGATACGCCTGCTTCATGAAGCACTAACTCATCTTTCCACAAATTCTCTAAATATGGTCTTACTGTTTTGAAACTGTTGACTTGTTTCAGCTGAATGATGAATATCATGAATACTCTGCCTGAATGCAAGCAAAGCAAAGCTCTGTATCTTGTCAGCTGCCTTTATCTCTACATCCATATTCTCAGCTATCTGTAACTATACACTTCTGGAAAACTTATCTGTTGTTTGACTAAAAACACTTCTTCCATAGATATGTTGTATGATGATGCTTCTCCCTTATGAGATCCCTCAACAAATTTGAAGTATCATGCATTTTTTAAAGTAGTCTAAGAGAAGATAATGTACTTCAGACAAAATTAACACTCTCTGTCTAATAATTGCTTCACAGTTTTGTCTTGTGGAGACGCTAAGTTATTTCAGTTGGAAAAGGTGATTGCAGGAGGCCAGCAACCGCTTGCTGTTTCCTTCAACACAAAGAAAGAAGTCATAAATCTGTCTTAGAAATGAAACTTAACTGGAGTAGAAGAGAAAGCTCCACCACTTGGTCATGTTGAAGGCTACTGTATCGGCAAGTATTCATATTAGATCAAGGAACTACAAAGCTAAATTCATCAGTCTGTGAGAACTAAAAGAAACAAGCTCTTTAGAATGGGGACTGAAATAGTCTCACCCACCCAGTGGATTAAGGCCTGAGGAAGTATCAGGCATTAATCTACTGGCCAGATTAAACAGGCCAATGCTGCCCAACACTGACTAGTAGCCTATACATTTTCAATATAAAGGGGAGCATTAGACATATGAGTATGTGACTTGTTATGAGTGGCAAGCTCTAAAATGAAACTGTTAACAGTTTCATTTCCTGTTATCAGCAGGAGCATGGAAGATTCATTTAAGTCCATACTGCTTCTCCCAGTAACAACAGATTTCCAGAAAGGAGAATGAAATTCTGCATAATTTTGTCACTTTCACCCTCTTAGGCAGGAAGGTAAATAATATTCAGTTTTACTTAAGGAAAGAAAGTGAAAAACACAATTTTCCTGTATTTTCTTGAAATAAGGATGTGAAATATTACCTCTTTCATTGTCACTGAAATTACAGATGGTTTTAACAGAAGAAAAATATCTTCTCAATGAATTTAAGGCTTCTTTCAAACAATGGAAAACTATTATCATATCTAGGATTGTACCCCTTTTCCTGTCAACTACAGAGACAACCTACATACTTAGACTCAAACAATATTTTCAGAAGCTGAAAATAGGCAAGACAAATCTTAGCACTGGCATCTACTTTCTTCCCACAGTGTTTCCTCAGTGCATCTTTCTGGAAAATGTCAGAGCTGCCAAAACTACATTAGATCGGTAGCTACAGTGGGTAAGCAGAACTTGTATTTTATGCAGGAACAAAAGAGGAACAAAACTTCATCTGCCTTTAATACCTGACACTTCAATCAGTTTTGATCACTGTGCACTTCAAAGTTGACTACTGAGATTAGTAAGAACATATAGTCCTTGGAAGTCACTGTACAGAACTGGAAATTTGCTACTCCGCAACAGCTCCAAAGATTTGTCAAGAATCTTGAGACTGTAGATGCTACCAGGCTTTGGAAATACCACCCAGCCAACGATGCTTCTAAGAAAAGCGGGGAAATCAAGAAACAATGGCTAAGTTTTAACAACCAAATTACAAACGAGAAGAAAACAGAAGGAAAATAATAACTGCACACACTGACTCTTTGGTCTAGAGGAGCAACCCAACAAAATAGTAGACCATGACAGCATCAGCATCCAGTTAATATGATGCCACAGACACAAACTACGGAGAACATTTAAATCCTCTTTCACTCCTTTTTAAGCTATAAATTGATGCACTGGGTCTGGCTGGGATTGTTTTCTTCCTAAAAGCCGGTGTGGTGCTGTGTTTTGGATCTGTGATGCAAACTGACCAAAGGAATATTACATGTCACATGAGACTAATCAGAAATAGTTTCTCAAAGAAAGAAGGAGGAAGCAGGGACATTCATGGTTATGACATTTGAAATAATAAATATATATTTCTTGTTTTTCTTCACTTGCATGCAGCTTTTTCTTCAGTTACTGAACTGTTACTGTCCCAATCCTCAAGTTCTTCCACCTTTCATTTTCTCCCTGACATGCAGGACAGAAGATGGAATGAGCAGCTAGGTGGCTGTTTGGCAGTTAGTTGGAGTCAATCTACTATGACTGCTTACACATAGACTTCTGCCTTGAACTTTAGAAAAATGTTTATAAGCCAAGGACAGTTAATCTATTAGGTATTCCCTTTCACAGTGTATCAAACTACAAATATGCTTGTGATTCTTTGTCCTTCAAACTCTGTTATGAATTGTGTTGTAAATTGTTTTGGACACAAGACTATTTCATACTTCCGTAACCCACAGAAAATATCCGGTGTAATTGTTGTGCCTTCATGCACTTTACTCCATTCCATTTAGCTATGCTTTATCTCTTTTAAGATACTAGAGTGGGTAGAGTAAGAAAATCCTTCTCAGCAGGGCTGATCTCAAATTCTTCTGCTACTTCGTATGTATATCTGGGATTGACCTGACTCAAGTGTAACACCTTACACTTGGCCTTTTTGAACCTCATTAGGTTCGCCTGGGCCCGATTTTCAAGCCTGTCCAGATCCCTCTGGATGGCATCCCTTCCTTCTATTGTGTCAGCTGTATCACTTAGCTTGATGTCATCTGCAAACTTGCTGAGGGTACACTCAGTCCCACTGTCTATGTCATTGATAAAGATGTCAAAGAGCACTGATCCCAAGACAAACCCCTGGGAACATTGCTCATCACTGGGCACCACTCTGACATACAGCTGTTGAACACAACCTTCTGGCTTTCAGCCAATTCTTTTTCCACCAAATAGTCCACCCTTGAAATCGTTATCTTTCCAATTTAGAGATAAGGATGAGGTGTGAGACCATGTCAAAGGCCTTGCACAAGTCCAGGTAGATGACATCAGTTGCCTTTCCTCAGTCCACTGATGTCGTCACTCCATCACAGAAGGCCACTGGATTAGTCAGGCATGATTTGGCTTTGGAGAAGCCATGCTGGCTCCCTCATATCACCTGCTTGTCCTTCACGTGCATCAACATCTGCTCCATGATCTTCCCAGGAATGCAGATGAGGCTCACCTGCCTGTAGTTCCTCAGGTCTTCCTTTCTCACTTTCTTAAATATGAAAGCGATGTTTCCTTTTTTCCAGTCACATGAGACTTCATCTGACAGCCACAACTTTACAAATATGAGAAGTGCCTTGGCAACCACATCAGCCAGTTCCTTCAGGACACTGGGAAACATGTCATCAGGCCCAATAGACTTATACACATTCATTGTCATGATGTGGTCTTAGACTTGCTCTGCTCTTATAGTGGGAGAGATTTTGCTCCCCCAGCCCCAACCTAGTGGTTCAGGGATGTGAGGTTTACAGATGTGAGAGGCATGAAAAGCCTGACTGCCAGTGAAGACTGAGGCAAAAAACTCATTGTGTATCTCAGTCTTCTCCCTATTTGTTGCAGCCAGTTCTCCCTTCTCATTTCTCAGAGGGCGTACGCTCTCTTTGGCCTGTCTCTTCAGATCAATGTACCTGTAGAAGACCTTCTTTTTCTTCTTCTGCCAACTACATTCTGCCAAATGCAGTTCCTTCTCTGCTTTGGCTTTCCTGATCCCATCTCTGTATGTCTGGACAGCATCCTTGCATTCTTCCTAGGTTCCTTTGCTTTTACTGACTGCATATTATCCTCAGCTTCAGTAGTCTTCTGGATTGCAGATCACAGTGTTGTTTTCCCAGCAGATATTGGGGTGGTTAAAATTTCCCATCAAGATGAGAGCCTGCAAGTGTAATCCATCTTGTATCTAAAGCAAGAAGGCTTCATCAACAGTCTCCTTTTGATCATGCAGACTGTATTATTTGAATTGAGAATAAAACGAGCATTGTTTCTATTTAAGAAACTTCCAGAAAAAAGTTAAGGGAAGGGAAAATTTTAGAGCCTTTCTTACATTCTGCGTGATTTGAGAAGACAACACCCTGCTGATTTGAAAGCAACAGCAATCTAACAATACTTGGATTTTGTTTTGAACATTCAGAGTAAAAACTTGAAAGAAATGCGTATATTTTACTTTTAGGGAAGTTTCTTTAAAAATTCAGCATACTCTGTTCGACAGGCATGGGTACAATGGAGAAAAAAATTGTTTCATATTCACTTTCATGTCAGATGCCATTTTGTCAGACAAACCCTCATAGTTTAGTTGTTGTTTTTCATTTGAGTGAAAAGCACTGCTTTGTAAAGTTTGTTTATTGGCTTTATGGCTAATATCAAGTGTAGTAGCATCAAGTGCAGTAAAGCACTGCTTTACAACAGATAACGGACCTGAACACGTATGTCATTTGGAGGCCACATTCACAAATCACAATAGCCTAACTTATCAATTCCTGAGATGATTTATATATATATATATATAATTCTTTTCCCTAGGCTTTTTTTTTTTTTTTTTTTTGATATTCACTGTACAACTTGAAATAAAGTGGTTTCAGCCAGTGGCTCCACTGGAATCCATTTAACGGATGGGTAATATGCTAGAAAAGGGTTATAGCTCATGGCAAAGTGTCTTCTCAAGCTCTGTGAAGCTGAGACACTTCACTGTACTTTAGTAGCATTCAGTACTTGCCAATGGAATTGTGTAAGCAAGCCTCTAGCAGCTTCTACTAGATTATCCTCATATTGGAAAGGAAAAATAAATTAGATTGTCTTGAAGGTGTAATGGCAAACTAACTAATGTTAATGAACAAAGTAAAAATGGAAATTACTTAGCAGAGGAATGGAAATAAATAAAATGGAAAATATGAAAGAAATGAAAACAGTACGAGAGGGAAAAATTGTATTTCCTGATTGTAGTTTCTAGACTGTCCCTAATGGATTTCATGTCATCCAAATTCTAGAAGATAACGTGCCGAAAAAGCTGCAGATGGCTCAGCTTAGCAGAAGGGATGGCTTGGATGGGAAACAGTTCCTGTGGCTGCCTCAGCAGATTGTTTACAGCAAAGATATTGACAGCGTCCAGTCATTGTCATGAAACAGTGCTTGTTCCCTTATTTCAATCTGGGCATTTCAAATGGCTGATATGTGTGTAACTGAAATCAGGAGAGCCTGTGATATTTCAATTCCTATTGTTGGGAAATAGCCCCAGAGTTTTCCTTTCTCTTAATAGCAAGCACTATGAATAAGAAAAGCAAAGCAGAATATAACTCAATAAAATGTTCACTGTGTAAGTGAAGTCCTCTTTCAATAATTCATGCTATGAAAAACAGATTCATTAAAGTAGCTTTTGATGGATTATAATCACTTCAAAATATTGTTCACGTAGAAGAGGCTTAGATGGAGGTACTCAAACAGTAAATTGCATTTCCGTTAACAGAACAGAGAGCAAGATTCTGCAAGAGGTAAGCTAACAGACCTATGTACCTTCCATCTCTACTACTGCCCAACAGATACTTCAGGTGGCTATCACTGTCAAGTTGACATCTCAGCATGTGTCCAGGTATATAGAAGACCTCATACTGTAAAGGATGCATTTCTGCCATGTGAAAAGGAATATTACTGACATTTTTTTAGCACAACAAAAAAGACAAATCTGGCTTTTAAGCAAATGGTTAAGAACATATACTGTTCTTATTGAGCAATGGAAGTAACTGCCTGAAGATCTTACACATTTCTCATTTCATGCTTTAATTTCAATTTTACCACTTAAATGATTACCTCTCCATTAAGAAATTCTAGCCCTTTTTGTCCTCAATTTTCAGAAAATGTCCTCTTAAAATATTTATCACAGAATCACACAGAATCACTGAATCATAGAATTGTAGGTGTTGGAAGGGACCTCCGGAGATCATAGAGTCCAAAGGCCCCGCTAAAGCAAATTCCCTACAGAACCTGCACAGAAAGCTTCCAGGCAGGTTTTGAATATCTCCAGAGAAGGAGACTCCACAACTCCTCTGTGCACATTGTTCCAGGGCTCTGTCACCCTCAAAGTAAAGTATTTCCTTATGTTTGCATGGAACTTCATGTGTTCCAGTTTGTACCCATTGCCCCTTGTCCTGTCTTTGGGCAACACTGAAAAGATCCTGGCCCCATCTACTTGGCTCCTGCCCGTTATATACGTATAAACATGGATAAGATCCCTTCTCAACTGTCTCTTCTCCAGGCTGAACAGTCTCAAGATTCTCAGCCTTTTCTCATAAGGGAGGTTCTTCAGACTCCTTATCAACTTTGTAGCCCTCCACTGGACTCTCTCTAGAAGATCCCTTTATGTCTTGAACTGAGCAGCCCAGAACTGGATACAATACTCCAGAAGTGGTCTCGGCTGGGCCGAATAGATGGGGAGGATCATCTCCCTCAACCTACTGGCCATACTCTTTTTAATGTGCCACAGGATACCATTGGCCTTCTTGGCCACCAGAGCACGCTGCTCGCTCACGGCACCAGGACACCCACATCCTTCTCTGCAGACTTCATTTCCAGCTGGTCAGCCCTTAAGCTCTACAGATGCATGTGGTTATTACTCCCCAGGTGCAAGACTCTACACTTGCACTTGTTGGACCTCAGTAACTTCCTCTCAGATCAACTCCACAGCCTGTCCAGGTCTGGCTGAATGGCAGCACGACCTTCTGGCGTGTCAGTCACTCCTCCTAGTTCCTCCAATAAACAAATATCTCTGTTTACTGGGACCTCTGGGTATTATGACAGGCTTAAAATTAATAGGCACTGATTTTTCTTTATCAAGACAGAATAAGAGGTAAAACTAGTCCAAAAAAAGCAGTTTGGACCTGAATAAAAGAAAACCAGGCACTTAATCTAATCTCTATTAGAGTAGTGAATCTCTGTTAGTGTAGTTCCTACATCACAAAGTTGTGACTGTTTTCACATATTTTGGAACTTATTTTGTATGCAAGATACAGAAACTAATCAAGTAAGACACATGTATTTGTAGAAATAGGACATTTAGCAAAAAATAAGAGGGAAATATAAATAAAGGAACATATAGGGAATAGATAGGGAAAGCAAGCATTTTCTAAGCAGGTTAGGCTAAGAAATTTACTTCTTCACTCACCTCCTCAAACAAACCAGAGAAACTTTTCTGTAATTCCTTCCCTTCCTGTCTGGTTTCAACGATTTTTTTGTTTGTATGTTTTGTTTTGTTTTGTTTTGTTGTATTGTTCTCTATTTTCTTTTTTCTTTTCTTTTCTTTGCTTCTTTTCTCTCTCTTTTTTTTTTCTTTGTTTATTAAATCAAATCCTGGAAAAAAGTAACCAAATATTTTCCAAACCAGTATGTTATAACTAATATTAGTTTAACCAAAGTCTTAGAGTAATTGTTTGACAATCCCTTCAATTTTGTTAAGGTAGTATCAAATTAATCAAATTAACTCTGAGAAAGAATTATTGAAAAAATGCACATTTTCTCTAATGTAAAAAGCAACTTATTAGCAAAAACATATTTATTAGTTTGCAAATTTTTAAAAACTTCCTCTTCTAATCTGAAATGTCACTTTTTTAGGACAGGTATCATGAAACTCACTTTGCATCTGATACATCTTTTCTACAGAGGAACACATAATTCCAGTTCTCAGGAAAAACAGTAGATTATCCTCACCCTTATATAAATGAGCTTTAATTAACATTAAGGGAAAAAAAAAGACAAAAAAAAAAAAAAAAAAAACAGAATATTATTCCCTTTCAGCCAAGCAAATGTAAGCATATTTAGGTCGTGGATTAATCCAGTCATCATTTGAAAGATGTCTGAGTAATAACAACTTCTCATGAAATAGAGGTTTTCTATTTTACTCACTTACCCAGATACATCAATTTTTTTGATTATTATTTTTGGAAGTCATTGTACGTCCCCTCAGTTAATTAATGTTAATATTTTGCAGACTGTTCTGAAATTAATTATTGTTATTAGTGTAATTATCTTGCTAAATATAAACCGGTAATGCTTGGCCTCAGGATTTAGAAGCAATTCTGTGTTTGTAACTTTGCAAAACAGAGTTGAAACCAGAGGTTTTAGCTGCATAATGCCAGGAAACAAGGTAGTATTAGGCTCATCATCCAGATGAGAGTCTACAAAGATATTTGTAAGCAAAATCTGTCTCAAATCCACTAAGATTTTTATGGTTTAAACCTTGTCAGACAACTTAAAGTAGGTTTGAACAATACTGAGCTGAACTGAGATTTATCATCAAACGAGAGAACACTGAGTGTCAAAATATTTTCTTAATTGAAAATGAGTATATATTGAGTTTTCCAAATGTTTGGTTCAGTATGGGTTACAGTCAGATGAATCGGTGAAAAATTCACCTTTTTCAAAGTGTTCCCTGACATTATTTCTGTGTCTGTTTTCTTTTATTTATTTCATTTTATTTCCTATTTCTAGCCTTATTTTGATCTAAACATGCAGCAGATGACAAAGTGTGTAGGTATGCCTGATAATAAATAAGTATATTGCTCTGAAAATGTAAATAGTTTTATTTTCAGAAAATAATTTTATTTTCAGAAGGGATAATTCATTTTATGGAATCTTTTATCTACAGTGAAAATAGAGAAATGTCTTTCCAGATGAGAATTTTGTATTTATTAACTAAATAACACTATTATGAATTTGTTCATAAGTCTGATGTTTTGGATGTTGTTTTCTTTTTTTCTTCAACTGATTTTGAAATGTGAAGACCCATAAGTCACAAATCTTAAACCACTTCCAGCTTACATATCATTACTACTATGTGTTAGATTTTCTTTCTATTGTCAATTCTTATGAAACTTCTACTCCACTGAGTAGCCAAAAAACCAAGAAATTAGCAGTCATCCTGGATTATCTACTATCTCGGAACATAGATCTGAAGGAACAAGACTGACAACACAAAGAAAATACTCTGTAGTACCAACATAAAAGAACATCATTATTGCTGTCCTTTTCCTCATTTCTTCCTATCCACACTTATAAAGACCACCTACAGCCCTTTAAAATGAGTGTGAAATTTTTGTTGCAAAGACCTCAATACATACAATATGAAGTGACCCAGGAGAAAAGGGTGGAAAACAGAAGATCAAAATATCCAGGGGATCCATGAAAGTGAACTATATTTAGGGTAAAGTGATATTTTCTAACATTTCTGTCAGTTGGGTCTTAAGAAAATTCTTCTCAAACATGAGTTATTCAATATTGAATAAAATGAGGAACTGGAATTCTTTCATCAAAAAGTTTTCCCACTCAGCAACTTAATCCCGACTATTACTCCTTGTATCATGGCTTAAAAAGGGAGAGAGAAGGGAGAAAGAAACCAATATATTGTCAATATGTCATCTTGTATATCACTTACCTATCAAATTCTAAGATATAAATAGAACTTTTTTCACTCTCATCCCTATTCATCCCTGGTACTGTTTTAGTAGTAACTCGTAATTCCCTGGACAGAATGAATCTAGGTCATTAGAAGAAAGCAACACTTAGAGAACAGTAGTAATCTTTCTGAACCTCTTCTACCTTTAATCCATTGTAAATTAATCCTGTCTACACCTTTGTCAGAATTAATTCATGATTTACAGACTTACATCAATTCTTTATTGGAATTCCATCACTGGGACTATCTCAGCATTACACTGAAATATCTCATGTCCACTTCATATTGGAAGCTTATAGCCAATGAATGATGAATTGTCTTCCACCTTTTTTTAATCTCTTAATGGTCAGTTGTTCTTTTTACTCCCAGTTTATATCAGAATGTTATCATTAATCCCACTGAATGTCATAACTACCCACTTCATCTCATTATTTCTCTAGATCATACAGACACCCAATTCTGCTTAAATAATCATCCAGTCTTTCTCATCTTTTAAGATACATGATTACCTTGTGTAATACACAGGTTTGATGGTTTTAGTTTCATGAACTCATCAGCTAAGGTTTTCTGAACAATAAACAATGAGATTTGAATAAAGTCATTACTTTTTAAACTTCTGCATTAAAACTCTTATCTAACGGGGAATGGAAGCTTGAATGTTTCCTCAATGTGCATATAAATTTGTCTTCTGTGATATTTTTAAATTAGGAATATGGTTCAATTTGTAATTTTTCTTTTGTTTTGTTTTAAAAACTACATGGTTCTTACAAGACTATGTTTGGAAAATATTGCTGCCATCTTTTGGCTACATTTAAGGGGAAAAAAAAGTGACATTTTGATGTAAGTGCCAGCTTATGTATCCTCAATATCTGCTTTACTGTAGACAAGACATTTTGAAACTGCAGAAAGTTACTCTGAGACAACCATTCTTTTCCATTTTATGTAGTGATCATACCACAACATCTGTGCAAGAATTATGTGCTTGTCTAAGCAATACTGATGGGAAATAGCTGTCACTGAAAGATGTGGGACTGAAAATGAAGCCAAATATAACAAGAAAACAGAGATTATGGATCCAAACAGGAAATTATATTCACTAACAGTATTTAATTTCTTGTATCTGTACCATAGCCCTGTTCTTTCAATAGGAAATAAAACTCGTTTGGTCTACATGGTTATTAACAGTTTAGTGTTATAGATTATTTATCCTGAAATTTATTTGAAATCTACCCTGGATATATTACATTACTTTATTTGTTTATTTGTTTGTTTTCTTTTTCTTTCTTTTTAAATTTTTAAAAGATGCAATTAAATGCTTGTGGTGTGGCCGGATCAACACACTGGCTTCTGAGACAAATGCTGCACATTCAGCAAACTCTTTTTAAGAACAGGGAATGCTAGTGTCAGTGATAATAAATAAAATATGATAATATCTGGGAAAAAGAAAACATTGTACAGAGAAAATAATGACTCCTGACAGTAGCGTATCTTGCCAGCACTGAATGGTGATATTAAAACATGCTGCAAATCTACCTTATCACCTGGAATGGGACTCAGACATGCATTCTGTTACTGATAGGACAGGAGAAGAGACTAGAACCAGCTGAGCCACAGTAATACTCAGCAAAAAGTCAAGAGAAGATGTGGAGAAGAAAACATAGTCCCAGTAGACATCCTCCACACTTTGCACTGTATGGATGACTTCGCAGTTAGTAGCATTTCTGCTTGATCACAAGGACTAGCAGGCCAACAAGTTACATTCACACTATCCATCACCCCTCAGCAATTGACAGAAGCAATTGCTGTTACACTAAGAGCAACAAACTGACAACTCTCTCCTCTATACAATGGAGCCAAGGCTGGTTTTGCAGAAATACCTAACTAAAATAGTCTTATAATATTTCATTTTGTAAAAAATTAAGCTGACTCACTGCCCAGCCACCAATTACGGATTATTTTATCCAAACCATGTGCAACAAAATGAGAAATTAAATCCCTCGTTATACCATTTTTGTTCTGTAAACTTTACATTCCCAGTTCACCGTTTCTCCCCAGAAATGCTGCTGCTGAAACTTACCGCTTTTGCCAACTCCCCCTGCTCCTAGCATCACCACCTTGTACTCTCTGGAGCCTGCTGAAGAATTGCTGGAGGAGCTGATCATTTCGTTTTCTAGCTCCATCTCACACGAGGCAGAAGAAGGGAGCAAGAGAGAAGAAAAAGCAACTGGCAGATGCTTTCTCTGATCTTAAACAACTGTAAAAGCTGCATTCAAAAAAAAAGAAAAAAAAGAAAAAAGCAGAATGGAAAGGTATAATACAAGAGGTAAGATTTATCAGCGTTACACTCACTGCTGTGCCTGTGTTAGCTGGAGAAGGTCTCATAGCAACCACTTTAACAGCTTCCAATAAAAATCTCTCTCTGCCCCCTCCCAGCTCTGTATCATTCTCTGTTTTTCTCATCCTGGACAGAAGCAGTTTTGTGAGGCTCAAGAGCTCTGATACCTCTGGGTGTTGCTCTGTCATTGGAATCAAATTTTGCAGAGCCTCCAGAAAAAAATAAACGGATCTCATTTCTTAATTATGATGCTTGCTATTCTGTGTATCACTTTCTTAGATTTTAAAAAATAATAAACTACCAGGTAACATCCTTGCCACTTTGGAGTTAAATATTCGTTCTATCTTCATCAAGTTTGCTATTAATACATTTATGCTATTAATGCATTTAATACAATCACAAGGAAAATGAGCAACAACTTTTAAAAGTCTTTGTTTTTTGTGAAGCTTCCTGCAAAGTTTTCTAGGGTTAAGGTTGTCCCCAGATCATTTTCTTTTGTTTCAGTTTGCAGTATGTATTTGCAGATTCATGACTTTTGGAAAATAAGGAAGGGTCTTGTTTTTTTGTGTTTTTATTTTCCACACAGAATTTTGGAAGGGAACTGGAACTACAGAGGAAAGACCCGTTTATCCAGAAAATATCCATATAAGTAAAACTATCCAATGAAAACTTACAGTAAAGGAACACAACTCTTCATTGTTTTCTGAAGATGTCCTTAACAGATGTAATATACTTAAAGAATGTGATAAGTAACAAGGTACTTTCTCAGTGATGACTGTTACACAGTATTTTAAAGGATCAAAACTGCAACACTGGGGGAAAGAAAAACTTGTTCCCCTTTGAAAAGTGATGGGATTTCATGGTTCATGTTACTGTTAAAGAGGGAAGAAAACTGAGACAGAAGAAGTACCTAATGAAATAGGTCTTGGAATTCAGACACCTTCATCTGTCCACTCCTCCAATTGTTTAATAGAAAGTAAACATGCAAAATCAAACAGAGAATGTGAATAGAACATGAATTTTCATCCTCTCTCTCTAAATACAAAGATTAGGAAAAATCAGATGAAACAGACTGTCAGGATCTACTAATACTTTCCCACAAGATTTCTGTAACAACCATGCTCTGAGCAGTTTTGTGCTGTCAAATCCAGATATTTGTATCAATATCTGGATATAAACTTCAGAGTTCAGAATGGTAAGTGGAAAGTCAATTGTTCATATTTTAACAGAATCTAGAAGAACAGAAGACAGAATTTTGAGGTCCAGAAGAGTGTAGTAAATACCTATTTTTTGAAGATTAACCATGTAATGTATTCATTTTAAAGACAAGGATTCATGATTATTAAACTACCAATAGCTTAGTGAGATTTAAACACTTGTACAAAAATATCTTCCTATTTCACTTTCATCGGGATCTAAGGGGGCAATACTACATTCCCTCCCATTTATAATGCAGGACCTGTTTTATTATTTAGATCTATAACTTCCTATTCACAGCCTCATCTGCCATGATTTCATTCACTTCAGCAGAAGACAAGTATTTTAGCTTTATTCTTATTTATGGTAGCATCAATTAGTCTTTCCTTTCCCACCCATGCAGTACAAGGTTTTTACTTCAGTATGTTGCCAAAAACAAACAAACAAACAAACAAATCTGAGATGATTTGAAATGACTCGTCTTGAAACACATAAACCTAAGGGAAAAATCACTGGTGCAAAAGCTTTACAAACAACAGGAAGAAACAACTAAATACAACAATCAAATCTGAAGTACAGAAGTTTTTAAAATGTTCGGCTTATTCTGCAACAAATTCTAATCTGTTATTTCATTTCTTTGTTTTCCTGCTTTAAGAATACATCTATCATTATACAAATTCATAGAAAACTGTCCTCAGGTAAACAAGAACAGCTGCAAAGATGGGAAAAAAGCTTGGAGTACTAACCTGTAATGAATCATTTATTTAATAAATTCAGACATTATGGTTATTTACATATTCCTTATGACCACAGAGTCAATCTGCTGTGCTTTTTTCAATTTCTTTTAATTTGTTATCCAAAATCATATCAAAACAAAATAAAACAGAACAGATGAAAGAAATCAGTATTAAAAAATCCAGCAATTGCATTGTTTGAGTTTATATTTTGACTGTTAACATTGAAGTGGCTATGCACTAGGATCTTTAATCATGCTTAGGTCTTAAGCAAAAGATAACATAGGTGTATTAGATAATGAGCTTTTTCTAGAGAACACGTCATTAGAAAATATATTCCATTCATCCTACGTCTGCAGTTGCTCTGGGGGTAATGAATAAAATAATGAGATGTTAATACAACATGTAAATGTTCTAAAATTGTTTCCCAGAGCACTTTATGTTGAAGAGATTTTATCAATTAATCTAGATAAATATTCTTGGTATTAGATAGGGAGCTCATGAGTTTAAAAACTTAAATAGCAAGCAAAATGCAAATCTTGACAGATTTATGTTCCAGTAAGTGATGAGTTTACAGGTATGTGAAACTATTTAATAAGAAAATATACATAAGCTCAGTGGGGGCCATTCCATTACGGAAAAACTGACCACTTTTTTGTCTCTGATGCTTACATATTAGCACAGCAGAGAACGGAAAGGTAAAAAGAGTCACTCATAGAGAGGGGAATGTTGAGGCACAGGGCCCAGTGCCTCCTCATCTCCACAATCAGACGTGAGGCGCGGTGGCTGCTCCTTAGCACTCCTCTCCCTTCCAGTTTTCTGTCATAACAGTACTTTAGGGCAGGAGGAGTTGTGTCTGAGGCTGGATTGCTGCATGCTGAAGCCAGTTCTGCTTCCATCAGAATTCATTCTTCTTGAATTCAGGTGATTATTACTGTGATATTGTTGATAAGGAACAGCAACCATAAAAATGATAACATGCAGTATTATGTAACACTTAACACAATTCTAAGTATTGGCTATTCTCATCCAGCATCGAATCCCCACTGGTTGTTTCCATCCTTCCATGTTACCCACCAAGTGGACCCAGGTCCTTGAGCAAAAGCGATCCCATGAACAGGCTTGCCTTTGCCTGAGCCAGGAATAACCCATGCTGTCTTGCCCAGCATTTTTTTCAAGTGCACTGCAGGGATTTTATTCTCTTCTACAGTGCATAAAAGGTTTGATTGGGCAGAGCCAGCTCGATTGGCAGATCCCTGAGTGTTGACTAACCAGGTGGCCTTTGCTAAATCTGTGTCCCAATGTCCCGGCACCCATTGCTTTCAGTGTAGTTTTTAACAGTCCATTGCATCGTTCGATTTTCCCAGAGGCTGTTGCATGACAGGGGATGTGATATACCCACTCAATATAATTTTTTTTCAGAAGTAATTAATAGTTCAGTCTCTCTCATAGAAAGTTTCTACTTACATTCTGTCCATAACTATTCTTGCATTCTGATGACCACACCTATTTTGCTAGCTTCCAATATGCTCAGATGGACCAGTTTCATATGCAAAATCAGCACTGAAGACAATAAGAATCCTGCATGAGTGATGCCAGTACATTTTAGAAATCTAAGATCAGCTCCAATATTTAAGTTCTATCAATTGAATTGTGAGATAAACAGAGTCATTTTGTAAAACATGGCAAACATTTCACTTCTGACTTCTACTACAGTTCAAGACCTTCTTCTGTCAAAGACACTAGACACTGCAGTCTAACATCCAGAGGGCTGGAGCATCTCTCCTACGATGAAAGATTAAGGGAGCTAGGAAAGCTGCTCAGCCTTGAGAACAGAAGGCTCTGGGAAGACCTCACTGTGGCTTTCCAGTACTTGAAAGGAGCTTACAAGCAGGAGGGAGACTGAGTTTTAATGTAGGTACATAGTGATGGGATAAGAGGGAATGGGTTTAACTAAAAGAGAGGAGGTTTAGGTTAGAAGTTAGGAAGAAACTCTTTACTCGGAGAGTGGTGAAGCACTGGAAAAGGTTTCCCAGATTAACTGTGGGTGCCCCATCCCTGGAGGTGTTCGAGGCTGGGTTGAATGCGTTCCTAGGCAGTCTGATCTAGTGGTTGGTAACCCTGTCTGTGGCAGAGTAGTTGTAACCAGATAATCTTTCAGATCCTTTCCAACTCAAGTGTCTTAGTTTCTAATTGAAACTAATGTACATAAATAATGACAGAAATAATATATATACATGTATGATAAAAAAATATATTTTTAAAAAATAACTACATTACAAGAAAGTTCACAAGCATGCATTCAATGAGAAAACATTTTAACATTTTCTTACTGGCTATGTTCGTCTAGGACTCAAAAAGGTGAGAATAGTATTACTGAAAAGTCATTTAATTTGCTGTTTGTGATTAAAAAGTAAAAACAAAAGTCCTGCCTGATTTTCTTATGAACATTTGAATGGGAGACACATTTGCTCAGTTCTCAAGTCCCAAATATTAATTCATTCCCAAGAATGAATATTTTGGCAAAATTTGCTTTCTGTGGATATTAATGTTCCTGGAAGATACGTCCACAGTTATTAAGGAAGAGGGCTAAACAGAAAGAAAAAAAAAATCTTAGTTTTCCTGCAGCTATTTGCTGTAGAGGTATCTTGACAATATTAGAAAAGGAAAAGGCTGAGACAATAGTGAATCTTCAACAGAAAGGAATACACAAATGCTATGTCAGAGGTCAACAGACATGGGATGAATTTGTGTTCTCTCTATTAACTACAGACTGTCAAGGATTCTGGAATACTGAAACCCAGCCAATCCTCTAAGTTACTTCATATGAAAGACTGACTCTACTTCAGGAATTCTCCGTTAGCCAAGTATCATCTTAGAACAGTCCTTCATGTTGTAAATAACAAATTTACTGCAAATTTATTTTGTGTTGCAGTTCTCCTTCGCATGCATGCCTTTCAATCTTTGGTACAAAATATTGACAACATTTAATTCAAAAATCAAACGCTAATTCTTAGGCTATTTTTCCATTTGTCTGCTACTTCCATATGGTTTTAAATAGAATTTAACATCTAATTCATATCACTTCAAACATCTTTTTTTCTATGGAAAGCTCTTTCAGCTCTCATTCAATCTTTGTGTTTTCATTCAAACTTTACACTTTTATCCACACTTAAATGACTTTAAGTACTTTTGCATTCTAACGGTATCAGAATTATCTGCATTTTGTCTGCCTTTTTTCCTTTTCTGTTCTGTAACATGCCTTTCATTTTTCAGTGAATTTCTCAAAAGCAAACTGATATTTTCTTTGAGCAGCAACTATTTGTATAATCACATTGCTTAAAGTTTTAGTAAAGTACATCCATCTCAAATCAGTACAAAAACATCCTCTCATCTAAAGAACCACTCTTAGATAAGTATTGCCAACAAATTTCTCTCAGCAGCTTGACTACTGGATGAGAAGTAGATGATGGCTTTGATTTAACTATTGCCCTCCCACCATTAATATTCTCTAGTGCATTTTAGCTCCTCTTTCTCCAGGAAGATTACGAGATACATTGGCTTCAATAGAAGAATCTACAAAATCGTGCAAGTTTAAAATGGAAGGCGTACTTTTCTTTCTTTTCTTTTTATCTATTTATTTATTTTTAACAAAGGAATAGAAAAGGCAACATCTTTTTTGACTAAGTTAGAATTTGGTAGCACTGCTAACACATCACTCTTTTTGATTACCTTGAAAGAAGATTATCGTCTACCCTGCATGAAAACTTTCATGATCTTTGTTAAATAAACTTCTTTCTTAGGATAAATCATAGAATCATAGAATGGTTCAGGTTGGAAGGGACCTCAGAGATCATCTTGTTCCAAAACCCCTGCCACGGGCAGGGACACCTCCACCACAACATATATTACTTTTTCACATAATGGAATAGATGTTCTACTCTTTTACATGGCAGTATAGTTCCTAGTTTTTCTGAAGTAAATGGAGTCTAGATATATCATGTACTTCATTAAATACAATTCTATAAATTAAAAGATATTTACTTATGAAATACTTAGAAAAATGTTAGAAGATAAAAAAAAGTTATTGATGGATTTGAGATCCTGTAGATACATTTGTGCCTAAGAAAGTTACTGTTCTTTCCTTTTTACTGTAAATGGTATAGAACTTGTGACATAGCTTAGTAATTCCTTAATTATCTTTGACATCTTCTTCATTCGGTTGTTAGTAGATTTATTTTATTGTATAGAAAGAGTCACTGACAACAGCTGTAATACATAAGCTCGCTAATGAGTCAAAACAAATTCAATTAGGATTTTTATACTGTATTTATCTCCACTCAGTACTTCAGAAGCATCACTGACATTTTCTAAACACAAATTTTTTGCAACAGAATCACTGCAGTTTTTGTCTTATGTTGTAGCAATCTTTCCTCTCCCACTTCTTCATGTTTCTGAATGATTTCTACAAAAAATAAAAGATCACATACACAAAACAATGAGTAAGAGTTATCTGACTCAGTTCTCCAGAATCTGTAGGTAGTTCTGGTGATTATTCTCTAATATGACTACAACACATCACCTAAATTTACTTTAAGATTAATATTCAGCTTTCAAGTTTTTGTTTTTGTTTGTTGTTTTTTTTCTTTTTATGTGTGCTCAATGCTAGCGTTCTTTCAATGAACAAATAACAAGACTATCTAATGTATATATTATTATAAATCCCATTCATATGAACAGGGGCTAAACAATTTTATTTTAAATAAAAGAGGTTTTAACAGCCCAGCTTGCACACATACAGAGACTAGAAAGACCTCAAGAGAATGATCTTTCTTGGAGCCACCAGAATCCTAAAGAAATCACTGCCAATGAATATCTGGAATGCTGAATTTGCCAGCCTGCATTTCTTTCTCTTCAGATGCATATGTAATAATGATTCATCTGACAGATATGGGCCATGAACCACATTAAAGAATCTTCAATTGCAGCAGAAATGCTCTATAATGAATCCCATAAAAAATCATTAAATCTGACATTGAAAGGACGTTGGGAATATTAAAACTGAGATTACGGTTTCTAGAGAGCATGACTGCATGTTAACATATATTTTCCAAAGTCTGTAAACTATTCGTGTCTTGCTGCAATTTGCACAGAATAGCAACTATTTGTGAATTATCGTTATATGATAATGGTGAGCATAATCAGTCATATTTAACTGATAGCCCATCAGAACTTCAGGAAATTTGATTTTCTGGAGTTCTTAATCTATAGGAACCTTGGATTAAAGTCAAACTATTAAGGCTGTTACCGTCAAATTATCTCCAATTAATTACAATTTTTTATCAATATACCTTACAAAAGAGTGATTGCCTAATATTCTGTTGTATTTAAGACAATAATGACAAATAGACATTTTCTTGCTGCATTTTATTTTTTTTTATGTAGGCCTTCATTTTTTTCTAAACCACTCTTTTCTAAACCACTCTTTTCTAAACCACTAGAAATATGAGTTTGTCTTATGATTTGTTGGTTTCATTCATTTGTAAATCTTCAGCTATAAGCATTTTCTTGTTTATTATACATTTATTTTATGTGGATACCATAATCATTACAAAATTTCTTTCATAAACCTTTCTGTTGTGCTAATCACAGACTTGAGTTCAAAACTGAAATTATATCTTTAATTTACAACCCTATTATTTATTTTTGCATTATCCAATGAAATATTATTAGAAGGCTATCTAATTTATCTGCTGCTGCTTATCTCCCCCAAACTTTGGGCAGAAGTAGTCAATAATGTAGATTTCGGTGATAAAAATCCATGTTTTCTATCATTTTCCTTGGCTTTGGATTTGTTTTATGTGAGGTAAGAAGAATTATAAACAGGGGAAATTGGAAGTGGAATGTGACTCATGCAGCTCTTTAAGCCATCTGGAGTACTGTGTCCAGGCCTGGGGCCCCCAGCACAAGAAGGGTGCACAACTGTTGGAGTGGGTCCAGAGTATGAATGAAAAGATAATTACAGGGCTGAAACATCACTCTTAAAAAGAGAGGTTAAGAGAAGTGGTCTTGTTTAGATTGGAGAAGAGAAGGCACCAGGGAGATATCACTGCAGCCTTCCAATACTAAAGGAGAGCTTATAAGCAGGAAGGGAACCAACTTTTTGCACGGTCTGGTAATGATAAGACAAGATGAAATGGCTTTAAACTGAAATGGGAGAGATTTAGGTGAGATGTTAGGAAGAAATTCTTTACTCAGGCCGTGGTAAGATACTGGAAATTGTGCCCAGAGAAATTGTGAATGCCCCATCCCTGGAGGTATTCAAGGCCAGGTTGGATGGGCTCCTGGGCAGCCTGATCAAGTAGGTCATAACTCTTTCCATTGCAAGGGGTTGGAACTAGATGATCTTTAATGTCATTTCCCACCTAAGCCATTCTATTACTCTATTATTCTATGATCTAGATTTATCCCATTTAAGTCGTCTTCTTCAAACAAATGAACAACAATGGTGATCCATCACACGTATGAATAGAAACGGTGAACCATGATGTATCCACCTCTTTCAAGAACTGTCTTAAAAAAAATTATCTTCTTCACATTGCTTTCTCAAAATCATAATGCTGTTTCAGAGTATTCTTTAAAAAAATTATGATGTGAGATAAAGGAGTGAACATGTACACATATATGTGTATTTCTTGTGTTGTGAAGCATGATTGTGGGTCCTCTGAAGCTAGTTTTCTAACAGGCCATCATGCATCTGACAGCTATAACTTCACAGATTTTTACTTTTATTCAAATTGACTTAAGCCTAAAGCTACAAAAATCAGATTTTAATTAGACCACATTATGATCATCATGTTTCTATGTTTTTTTCTTATTTTTCTCTATGTCAGTCTAATGGAATTGGAAGAAAGATAAAGGGTCTCTAAATCTCACCTCAGAAAACTTCGTTCATTTTTAAAGATCCACATTCCATTCTGGCAATTTCCTGTGGCTTTCTGCAGGGACAGTGTATTTCTAGACCTCCTAAACTTCCAAAACCAGATCCACATCCAGGTCTTCATTAATCCATGACAAAATCATTTCCTGATCTCATATTCTAACAAACTGCTTACCAGAGCGGAATGTACAGAAAGAAAAGTTCTACTTGTCAAGTTGAATCTTTAAAAGAAATAACGTATCAAGCCTCTAGCTGGTATGATTCTGCATACTTTCATTTGCATTATATGTTTATTAGCTGTGAGAACTAATGCTAACTATTGGAGTAACTGTTTGCAGAATTAGAGCCTTACAAAATTATTTATAAAATAAGTACCTATTTCATAAAACATCTTAAGTGATAGAACACTGAGGACAGAGAAGCAGATTGATCCTCTAGGCTACTAAGTTCCTAAGGTCTGTGTAATTTCTTGTGCATACGAACAACTGCTGAGACCTGCACAAGAAATAGGCTTTGATGAGAGCCAATCTCTAAGATGAATACATATGTAACACTTTGTCTTAGTTTCTAACTGAAACTTTCTCTCTTAGTGTCTGGTACAAAGCTGTTCTTTGATTCTAGAAGAAAAACAAGGCTGATAACACCTAGCAGCACTGAACAGAGCCAAGGACATATTAATTCTCAGCTCCTTGTGTTTTCCCTACCAATGAAGGGGCTAGGGGCCGCATGGGGAGATGGGAGGGGACAAGAACGGGGCAGCTGACCCAAACTGACCAAAGGGATATTCCATACCGTTTGACATCATGTAATATAAGGACAGGAAGTTAGCTGGGAGGGCCCATTTGCTTGGGAATTGGCTAAGCATCAGTTGCAGTTGGTGAGCATGACAGTGAGCGGTGAGTAGTCAGTGACCTGAACATGAGCCAACAGTGTGCCCAGGTGGCCAAGAAGGCTAATGGTATCCTGGCCTATATTAGAAATAGTGTAGCCAGCAGGAGCAGGGAGGTAATTATCTCCCTTTACTCAGCTCTGGTGAGGCTGCACCTCGAGTACTGTGTTCAGCTTTGGACTCCTCACTGCAAGACATCGAGGCCCTGGAATGTGTCCAGAGAAGGACAACAGAACTGGTGAGGGGTCTAGAGCACAAGTCTTATGAGGAGCAGCTGAGGGACCTGGGATTGTTTAGTCTGGAGAAGCGGAGGCTCAGGGGAGACCTCACCGCACTCTGCAACTTCCTGAAGGGAGGCTGTGGTGAGGAGGGGATCGGCCTCTTCTCCCAGATAACTAATGACAGGACAAGAGGGACTGGCCACATGTTGCACCAGGGGAGATTTAGATTAGATATAAGGAAAAACTTTTTCTCTGAAACAATGGTCAGGCGATGGAATGGCCTGCCCCTGGAGGTGGTGGAGTCACTGTCCTTGGTCCTGTTCAAGAAGCATCTGGACGAGATGCTAAGGAATATGATTTAATAGTTTAATGGTTAGTAATGGTGATAGGAGGACGGTTGGACTAGATGATCTTGTAGGTCCTTTCCAACCTAGTGTTTCTATGATTCTGTGATTTCTATGAGCGATTGTTTTGTACAATCACTTGCTACGTATATAATTATCATTACTGTTATTTCATTCTATTTTCCTTTCCTATTAGTAAATAGTTTTATCTCAACCCACGAGTTCTACCTTTTTTTCCTGATTCTCTCCCCATCCCAGCTCGGAGGGGGTGGGGGGTGAGCGAAAGGCTGAGTGGTGTTTTCAGGCCTGCCAGCTCAAACCACAACACACTTCTAAAGATATTAAACTATCCAGATTTGACAACAGACATACCTGAGACTTATGAAGTTGGCAACTTTTCCATTGGCATTAATGGTCAGAAAACAGACATGACAAAATGAACGTGACACCCATGTGAATATACCACAGATCAACTGCATTTTATTTCTGTTTTGGTGTCCATTTTTAGCATTGAGAAGTGTTCATCTTGAGCTTTATACTTCTACTATAATTTCCTCTTTATTTTATAATAGCTTTTATCTTCTGTTCTTGCTGGTTTTGTAACTAAGTTTAGTTGTTTCTGTCTTCATAACCATCCTAGAACACAGCAGGCAGACTTTTCTTCACCATAACCTTAAATCATCCAATTAGTCTGTAAATTTCAAAGAGCTAGCAGATACATATATTCAACAAAGATAGAGGAAGTGATAAGATAAAACTGAATCTATGTGTAGGTCTGGCAGTTTTGGGTACAATAGCTTCACAGGTGCTTTATGAACTGTTGTTAACAGCATAATTCCATCTGTAGGAAAAAAAATCTAATGTACATTGGAAAATACAGTATCTGCAACAATTCTTTGTGTAACACTGGCTTAAAAATGTTTTAAGAAAGAAGAATGAGGAGCAGAAAGCTGTAAGGTATCTGATGTCATCAAATGTAAAAATAAAAATATTTTTATTCACATTTTCTGATAAATGTAAATTGAGAAGGGATCTACAAAGATCAAGTCCTACTGCCGGACATCTTCTGGGCTACACAGAAGTTAAAGAATATTAATGAGGACATTATCCAGTGCTCCCTGAACACTGATAAGCATTGGGCATCAATCAATTCTCTAGGAAGCATATGGCCACCCTCACGATAAAGAAATTTTTCCTTATATCTAGCCTGAGCCTCCCCTCGCTTTGTGCCATTTCTGTACATCCTGTCATTGTTTCTCAGGAGGGATTATTGGGACAACTGATAAAAACAGTACCTGTGCTTCTGAACCCACAAGCTGTCTTCCCAGGGCCCTGAAAGCTCCTACAATTGACCTCAGGCTCCCTGTTACAACATTGTATTTGTGATGTGCTTTGAGACTAAAGCTGTTACACAGCTTTTAGGTCCAAATAGCTCATCCAAAGCTGCCTAGTAAATTGATCTAGTGGAAAATCTTTTGCCAATGAGAAAAAATCAGTAGTGAATCTTGTTCTAATTCCTGCAGTATTTTCATCTCTAATCACATGGGTTTCTCCTAGATACTTCCTTCATTCCTGACTGCTTGACACCGAATCAAGAGTCCTGAAGAAGTATTATGCTTTAGTAAAAGCCTCAAATCTCAACAAGATGGTCACAAAAGCACTGAGAAACCTAAACAGATTTTACGTTAGTATGAAATCACTAATTTTCCTTTAATTTTGTTCTGGCATAAGACCAATCAAAACAATGCAAACCACTAATTACTACATGAGGAAAATATTAAGACTTCCCAAACATTCCTTTCTTAAGAAAATGCATCTTAGTTTCCATGGTTACTTTAAAATGTAGAGAATGTTTACTTTCAGTACTCCAAATCTTATAATAAGTACAAGAGTCAGACACGTCCATGAATGATAAGCATATATATTGCTTTCAAAGTCTGAAACAATTTCTAGCAAACAGTTGTCTCTGGAATTACCTGAAGTGCTCAGGGATCTAAAATCATGAAAACATGACAGGGACAAATTTCAAACTGGAGTTTCATTTTACATCTGTCACTGGAGGCTATGAACCAGTGCTGAACAGTATCCACAGAGCAGTCAGAGCATATGGCCTAATGTAATGCAAGACAAATTCTGATTTTAAATAACATCCCGTGATGACTGAAAAGAGTGTCCTATAGCAACACTCCTATAATATTTCACTTCCACTGCAGCAGGGAATACAAGCCCATGTTTAAGCCTGTTAATCAAAAGGACAGCAGTAGTGATACTAACGAGAATTTGCAAAGAACTTTGGGAGCTATCTACAGAAGAAGCACTATGGTAAAGAAACGTTACTATTACCACTGTGTTTCTTAGCTTGCTGTAGTGTGAATACTACTCCCTATAGACGTTCTTTTTGTGCTCCAGTAAGTCCAGGAGTTCCTTATTCATCCATGGAAGCTTCCTGACTTTCTTGCCTGCCTTTCTCTTTTTTGGGATGATTTGTTCCTGAGCTTGGAGATCATCCTTGAATACTGACCAGCTTTCTTGAGCCCCTCTTCCCTCTAGGGCTTTGTTCCAAGACACACTGCCATGCAGACCCCTGAAGAGGTCAAAGTCTGCTCTCTTGAAATCCAGAGCAGTGAGTTTACTGCTCACCCTCTTTGACTTCCTAAGGATCTTGAACTCTACCATTTCATGGTTGCGGCAGCAAAGGCTGCCCTTGAGCCTCATGTTACTCACCAGCCCCTCCTTGTTGGTGAGGACAAGGTTCAGTGTAGCACCTTTTCTCATGGATTCCTGTACCACTTGGAAAAGAAAGTTGTCATCAATGCATTCCAGGAAGCTCTTCAATTGCTGATGCCCTGCTATGTTGTCTTCCCAACAGAGACCAGAGGGGTTGAAGTTCCTCATGAGGACCATAGCTTGTGAACGTTTATCTGTTTCTGTCTGTTAGTAGAGGGCCTTGTTTGTTCAGTCTTCCTGGTCAGGTGGCCTGTAGCAGACCCCCATTATGATGTCTCCTTCCCTCCCCTTCCCTTCACTTCAGGTGCTCTTTTCCTGGCCTGTGATCCTACTCCAGGCCAGGGTGTCCATTAGTGTCATCATCCTCTTAGTTAGATGGATTGAGGATCCGCTTCCACCAGCTACACTAGTTTAAAGCCCTCCTGACTAAGTTGGAAAGCTTGTTACCAAAGTGTACTTCCTCTTCTCTGAAAGTTAGACCCCATCAGACCCCAGAAGAAAAGACTTCTCAAAGTGAGTCCCATGGTACAAATAGCCTAAGCCTTGCCTGTAACATCACTCCCTTAACAGATTATTGATTTTTCTCAATTTTTTCCTTCATTTCCCTCCCCTTCCCTTTAACTGGGAGAATTGATGAAAGGACTACTTGTGTTCCCACATCCTTCACTGCTGCTTCCAGTGCGTTGTAGTCCCTCTTGATATTCTTCAGGTTGCTTACAGCTGTGTCACTGGTGCATACATGAAACAGAACCAGCAGATAGTAGTCAGTAGGTCATACAAGGTCTGGCAATCTCTTTGTCACATCCCTGATGCGGGCCCCAGGCAAGCAGCAGACCTCTCTAGATAGTGGGTCAGGATGACAAATAGGTTTGCTTTACCCTTTCAGAAAAGAGTTGCCCACCACTATCACCGGTCGCTTTTTCTTAGTTACAGAAATTGTTATGCAACGGGGAGCTGGTCAGGCTGCCTTACTGAGGTCTGAGGGCTTACCTGTCACAGACTTTTTTTCCTCCCCTCCCTGCAGAGCCGTGAAGTGGTTCTGCAGTGTCACTTCAGGTTTTGAGGGGGGTTTCTTCCTCCTGCTAGTCCTTATCCTGGCAATTTGTCATTTCTCGCTACTGTTGGCTTCCACTCTAACTGGATGACCCAGGGGGCGAGTTTCGAGCTGTTTAGCCACAGGTTGTGGATTCAGTGCAGGCTGCACTCAAATACAGCTATCTAACTCCATTTCTGTGTCCCTGATACTATGCAGCCTGTACCCCCTGTACCTCGAGATCTGTTGCTGCAGTTCCAGCTGAGAGGGTTCCAAAGCAGCTGACCTCTGCAACTTGAGTACTAGTTCTGCATTTTGGCCACTGTTAGTGTTCTGTTTTAATCTTCCATCAATTACATAAATTTGATCCCAGAAACAGAAAGACAACCATAAACTTCAACCAAAATTACTACTGATGTGTTTCATTGAAACAATTTTACCATCTTTCTGCATTGGAAAATAGATGAAGCTAATAAGCAATCATTTACTAAGTTCAATGGTTCATTTCCAGGTAACTATCAAAACCAAGTTTAGTTACAACATATAATGTAGCTGGGCAATAAGAAAAATACGGGTCATATTGCTACAGGTAGAACAAAAAAAGGAGAAGTACGATTTAATTTTTGGTATTTTTTTTTTTTAACATTTCTACTAACTTTTGCCAATGTCTGAAATTGTTTCTTTTAAGCATTTTTCCCACACTTGTATTTGCAAGCTGAGTATTTCCATTTCTACCAAATTATCAGACTAAAGTTATTGTTGGAAGAAACTCTTGCTCCCAAACTGTTTCTACCAGTGAGAAGTATTCCCAGTGGATACTGATGGCTATTAATTTATAATTTCAGAGTAGAATGATCATTACATCAAGTAACAGAAGTAGAATTGGCTATTTACTACCTACCACAAATAGAATAAACTTGGAAAATTGTAGAACCGTAAAATACACATCACAAAGACAACTCTCTAGATGAATAAGTACCTGGTATTAACAAGCAGCTGAGAGCCATCAGTCTTTCTTACAGACGGATGTAGATTAATCTACTGTTCAGCGGTTCATAGCAAATTGTGGAATGTCTATCTTTTTTACACCAAAAATGCTACTTCCTTTGTTTGCCAGATTTTTCTCTCAAACATAGATTAATCTGTTCCTTTCTATGGTGGTAAACTCTGTCTATCTTTGCTGAATAAATAACTGCTCCTATTTTTATTATACTGTACTTTTGACTTAAAAAAAAAATAAATAAAACATAGTTTGATTTTATTTACCATTTATCAAAATTGATAGTATTAAGAAAGTAGGGGTGTTACTGCATTTTACTATGAAGCAATGATATTTTCATTTTTAAAATTATTCTCATATTGCAATTTTTTAAAATGTCTTCTGTTTATTTAACAAATTCTCTTACATTTTCTCTTTATTGAGAATACATCCATTTTATTTCATTGTGTTATACTTTTTTAAAACTAATATTCAGTTACCCATATTTGATTTTTATTTCTGCTTACCTCTGTTACCTATCGTTCTATATTATATGAATAGCACACAAATGTTTTGAATAGTTTTTCACAAAACTGTAATCACTAATAAATGTCTCCTATTAATTTCCTCAGAAGCAACATCAAATACAAAGAGCACAATGACACTATTTGATAGAGAAAATTTTCAGCTACAAAACATTATTTTTCAATGCAGTCACCACCATTAGCTATACATTTTTGCCAACAAAGAGCAGAAACTTGCATGCCACAGATAAATATCTGCCCCAGTGAAGGTGAGCTACTGTTACTGTTGCCAGTGCTGAAAGACACCATCCACTGCCTCCCTGTGCTCACATTCACTGTTTGGTCTACATAAATGTTCAACAAGCATTGATGAATGTCAATAGGTGCAATTTTTTCTATGTAGAGGAATTCAATTATACATCTTTACTTCATAGACACTTCCATGTCAGATGCCATTTTGTCAGACTGCTCCTCCGCTGCCGTCTCTCATACAGGAATGAAATCTAATGGAATATTGGTGGGAGAGTTCAACCTCTACTACCATTCCACCAACATCTGCCTCTGACATGATGGGCCAACATAACAAAATAGGAGGCATTATTTTCAGAGCAACACTTGTGAAATTATGTTTTATTCCAGCAACTGTTGTTGCCTATTAACACCCAGGTTTTTTTTTTGTCATGTTTCCCTCCTTACTGCAGTCTTAATTCTGAGAATGTTCTGTATGTATTAAAGAAGTTTTATGCAGCTAGTTAATGCAACACTGATCTGTCTGCATCCTAAACATGACTATGCAGCTAGTTAATGCAAGACTGATTTGTCTGCATCCTAAACATGACTTGCACCCTAGCAATTCAAGCATTATTTGGGAAGATGTGTATTTTAATGTCTAAAAACAAAATAACACCTTAGCAAGTTCTCATTATTGCTTATAAATATCGAAAGCGCAGGAGCCAAATGGATGAGAGCAGTGTGGAGTGACAGGAAAAGAGGCAGTGAGCAAAAACTGGAAATTTCATACAAACATAAGAACTTCTTTACTAAGAGCATTACAGACAATAGGAACAGGCTGCTCAGAGAGGTTGTGGAACTCTTCCCTACAGGTATACAAGACCCACCTGGACACTTTACTGTACAACTTACTGTAGAGAACATGCTTTTAGAAGGGGGATATGACTTGATTTAACATGATTAAAATAAATGTAGTGCTTGATATTTTAGCAGTCCTTGTGCTTAATTAAGATCAGAATTGTCCTACTAAAGTTGAGAGACCTCTGATTCTTCATCATCAACACAACTGAGTTTTGTTTATGATACTTATTGGCTTATGATGCTTAGTCAAAAGCATTTAAATAAATCATCTGGTGATCATTCTCTGCTGTTTTGTCACAGACTTTGTGCACAGCATATTAATCTTATTTTTTCTTTTCTCCAACAGTAAATTTATAACAATTAGATATCACGTTTACAAAACAAACATTTTGATCTCTTTCAAACGTTTATTTAACTTATTCAAGCCTTGAAGCACTTGGTGTTTTTTATATAGAAGCATAGAATCACTAGATTTGGAAAGAACTTTTAAAGGTCGTCAAGACCAACTGTCCTGCAATTGACATTGAGATATATAGATAAATCAGGTTGCTCAGATACTAGTTCTTTATCACAAACTGAGGCATTAAGCATCAGAATTATGCATATATATGAACATGAGGTTATAACTATGCTCATTTAATTCATTTAGTGTTGTTGAATAGTCAAAAGGAAGACGTGAAAAACATTTACATAACATTCTGTTCCTATCATACAAAAGAACTAGAAGAGCACTTGAGTTTTTTTGAAGATAACTGGGTAAAATCAGACTGAAAATGTGGAATGATAGACAACAACGATAAAGATTACCCATTCTATTTGACAACAATGGCTACCTATTCTATTAGTTGTATGATAAATAATTTGTACAATTTGAAATCACATGGTAGAAAAACAGAGTTTAAAGAATTAGAAGTATTAATGTTTTCTGCTTATAAGAAGCCAAAGAAGGTTTGATTTTTATTTTATTTTTTCCCCCTAGAAAATACTCAAATATAAGACAGCACAATGAGAAAGAGGAAATCTGTTATCTTCAGTTGTTAAATAAAAATAAGATTACACAATTATTTACTTAGAAAAGGCAAATTTGACAAATATTATGCATGAAGACAATCTCTTGTATCCAATTACCATATTAGGATGCCTTCATGCACTCATTGATGGTATGAGTTCCATACAGTTCCCATAAGGTTCTTAGAGCCTTATGATTCATTTCACATTATATTTCATGTTATATTTGCTTTACAGCAAATCAGAGTAACAACCTCCTTACAACTGTTTTATCACACTTCAGGAAAGCAAACTTCTGCTTTCTTTTCTTATAATTCAAAAGATTAGGTATTACATTTAATTTGATAGACTCCCAGCACGTTCATTTTGAGCATTTCAATGAGTAGTTTCTCAAAGTAACACAGCAGAAATACATGTTAAAATATTTATAGAACTTTACTGCGTTAGTGATAGAGGCAAGGTTCCTTCAGTAACTGCAATACAACAGCAGATTTAACAGAGCAGGGTTTCACTTCATAGAGTCTTGTAATGTGTTTTTACAATGGGTTAGAGTGACTTTATTTATGATCTGAAGAAAATATGCTTCACACTGTTAGCACAATTAGATCTCTAACAGCTAAAGGTTCACACCAATGATCTACACCCAAGAAAAAAATCCTTTTCTAGGCTTTATTGCCAAAGCACATGGATGGACTACTCTTTGCTTGCATGGGTAGCAATCCTGCTAAGGATCACAAAATTCAGACTGTAGCATTGAAGCATTTATGATATTGGCCACTGGAGCAGCAAATAACCTCAAATATGCTGAAGTCTGTAGACCTGCAAACTTTTTCACAAATCGCTTTGTTACCTATATGCTTGTTCATAATGAATAATAATTTGGAAATATGAAATAATTTTGCTCAGAATAGAAGTTGTTGAGTGTCAAGTATTATGGAAGTCTCAGCCAATCCAATCCCTGAGGTCTTAAAACATCAGTGGATGTAAGAGAAATAAGCCTTTACTTTCACTAACAAAAATAGTAGCAAGTACAGATCCTTCTTCCTTTCCAACCATCAACCTCCTGATCTTGCATGGCTGAAGTTAAAACTTAACTTGGTGATGAAAATTATGATACTTTGAACAACAGAAAAAAAAATCTAGTAAATTTGCTGAGCAATGTCTTTTCCTCTATGGAAAATGTTACTGATTATTTTATTTTGTTTGTTGGCTTGAAATAATAACTGAATGCACCAGTCCAATCATTCTAGTTAAGTTAAAGTTTGACGAAACATTTAAGTACTAAGTGTCAAAGAAAATTCAGAATGGAAAGCATCTAGTCAACAATTGCTTGATGAATCCCTGTTTGTTGGACTGGTAAGAACACAATGTACAATGTGACAACTTACCGCAGCTGAGGAGACACCAGCAATTCGGCCTTTACTCTACAGAATGATTAATAATTTCTTGTTAGGAATTACATGTATAAAAGTCATCAAGAACAACAAGTTCCAAGTGTAATATGTATGTAATTTTGTATATACACAGGAGCAAGTCAAGACTCTGATATTACATTTGTAAATTCATAACTTCATTGTTTTTCTGTTTTTCCCACATGGATTGATTTTTTTCTAGCATAAGTCCTTAGTTTCAGAATACACTGAAGATCCATCCTAGCAGAGTATCTGACATGACTAATTATTTTCAGAGGTATCTTAAATAGGTATTATGGAAGATAGAGATACTATCGTGCAACATGGTACCCCATGAGACTGTGACAGAAAATGCTATTTCTTCTATGTAATAACCACTTAAATACTTTTAATACTCTAAGTGTCTAAACTTCAAGAGAAAATTTCTCTGAAGGCAAAGAGGAAAGAAAGGAAGAAAAAATCAATGAAGAAGAAACCCATACAGCTTGGTGAATAAAAAAACCTATAAAATTCCAAGAGATGAGAACTTGATCCTATTTTACATCAGCTGTATTCTGGATTTACCCTCTTTATCTGCAATATTCATGAGAATCACAAGCAAGTGCTTGATTTTAAAGTGAAATATTTGAAACAGCCTAATCTATGCCTGTTTGTGCCCCAAGGCTTGTAGGTGAATGTTAACCCCCTGAATATAGTTTATATGAGATAATGGCTGATCACAGTATAAATAGGGAGCCTAGTCTTCAAGGGCTTTTTTATTTTTGCCTCAGAGCCTGTTTCCAATCAATTGCAAAACTTTAACAGCCGACAAGAAACTGACCAATAATTTATAAAATTTTTGTTTTTTTCATTTTATGCTGGAAACATGAAAAAGGTATGAAACTGCTCTATCAGGTTCACTGTAACTCATTTCCCAGAATATTTCCCAGAATATCGGTTGGGTGGTCAAGAGCCGTTAACTGTCTGTAAGCCGTCTTGTCAGCCAGTTCTCTCCATGAGGGATAGCTACTTCAAACCAAGAAATCCTACAAGAAGGGTTTACAGCCTGCAATAATTTCTAATATAATCACTGCTGCTGAACAGATCACATACTTTTTGCTCACTAACAGATGTCAGTAATATCTAGGCAGCTAGTTTCCTGGAGAAGCTAAAGAAAGGGTATCTGTACACCAAAAAAATATCATACGTCGCACTGTAATTATACCATTTAACGTACAAAGCAAGCTAGTGTGCTCAAAATTTTTCATTCTAAAAGTCACTTTACAATCCATTCTGTTCTTTAAGATGTTAATCCAGTATTGACAAGTGGAAGGTTTTAACAGTTGTAATTCCATCCTGCTTAAAATCTTGAGATCATTTTTAATGATATAGGAAAACTATATACTTTTTAATTTCCTTTGAAAGTTCATCAACAGAGAGTGTATTTAAGATATCTTTCATGTTCTTCCCTAGAAGCTGAAAAGTTGTAATTTTCTTTGCAATATAATAAAATATATTGCTATTGTGACCCACAAGAAAACCTTTATCTTCACACAGTGGAACTCCACAAAAAAAAAAATTAAACGCCACAAGATTATCTCATAAGATGTACTAACATGTTAGAGATGGTGATGCACATCTTGAAAACAAAGACAGATACAACTTGTCTCTTTCTGTCTTTTTTTTTTTTTTCTTTTGACCCTTTCTGTGCTAAACTGGACCATATTTAGCACAGAAATACAAAGAAAAACTTCCACCAAAATCCTTCACAGTAAATGGATTTCTCCTCTCTATTTCTCATGGGTTTTGACTTGGGCCTTAGAAGAGAATCATAAACTGCAAAAGCACTAGAATGAATATGCATCAAAATAATTATAGCTCTTATTATGGGAATGCAAGTAGATTTGCTATATATGTTTTTTGTTTGATTTGGTTTAATTTAATTCTTTTCTTTTTTCTTGCAAGGGGTGAAGAACTTTCTAATGGATTTCATCTTTTCATTTCCTTTTCATTTCACATTTCCACTGTGAAACAGCTTCTCACCTTCACTGGTACAGACTTTTAGAAGTGAGGCATGCAGGCATGGTGCAAATACATAGCTAATGGTGATGACTGTGTTGACAAATAGTGTTTTGTAGCTGAAAACTTTATCAAATAATGTTATTGTGCTCTTTGTATCTGTTGTATTTTTCATGGAAATAAACAGGAGGTATTAATTTCAGGGTGAATTCCATATATAAAAAATGTTTCATTTATTTGAACAGAATTTTGTAATCAAATAGTGAAGGTGCTGTAATTTTGAATCTTAAGGATACCTTGAAACTTCATATGATGTACAGGCAATACAGAGGCAAAGTACAAACTTTAACTGATTTGCTATGTATTTCATCAAGTCATAAAAAATAATTATAAATACATGAATGGACAAAATATATTATTCAACATCTATTGTCACACTTTTATCTGACACTGAAGTTGAAAATATAAGTTTTCTATATTTAAATACTGTCAGGTAAAGGGAGAGATTTTATTTATTTATAATAAATTTTAAATGAATAATTTACTCATGCTACTAAAAGATTAGCTGAGATATTTTGCAAAAATATCCCTCTTTTTCCCCAATTTATTGAAGTAAGATTCAAAATTACTATTTTCATTTCCTACATTTTGAGAATTATAGATTGTGAATGCACATCAGTATAGTTGAAAGCAATCTGTCTCTTAGAGAAGATAGATTTAAGATACACTCCTATGTCCATCATTTCCTTAGTATATAGCCAAAACAGTCTACACTTATTCGACATATTATTGTGTGTTCCATTCTGGTTTACAAAATTTTCTCCATGTGATGCTTAAAGAGCTTACATTTGACCTCAAACGTAACTAAACATAAAATAAATATGAATTTAGTCATAAGTGGTAGTATTTTTATAGCTTCAAGTAGAAACAGAAATCAGAATTTCCTAATTTTATTTGTGGTTATGAAAAATGTTTTATTTTTAAATCCAGAAAGACCTTTGCCCCAGGCTCTTCATGCTTTCATCTTCATAAGAGTGACAAAATTTACAAGTAACAATAATCAGAAGCATATATCCAAATATGAGTGTTCATATTTACCAGTTATATCCTAATTAAGGGTCCAGTAGATCTCTATCACTTTCTAGTATCCTGACATATCCCTCTGAGCAATAAGAGCAGATGTGAGGTAGTTTTATAATGACAGCCAGGTTTCTAAACAACTAAAAAAAGTTTGTATGGAAATGATCTGAAATATGGATATCATCTCAAAATAGGGATGACTTACTGTGCCAACTTGGCTCTTTGAGTACCTATTATTGTAATCCCCACTGACTTCAGAGATGTCTATCTGATTAAGAAAGAGCTGATGAGTTGAAGGCTTCCCAGCTGCTAAGCTCAATCTCAAAATCACTGATGACTTCAACATATGGTCCTGCTTTTGGACCATTGAGAACTTTATGAGCCATTTATCCTCCTTCAGGCAACACATCATCTGAAGTAAGGAACAGAATGATGTACTAATGTGTTCTTTTACAAAATGCTTTGGGACCTGTCTTTCCATAGTGGCATCCAAATACACTAAACTTGAACACAACTGCTATAGTCAAAAAATTATCAAAGTTTTTGTTTTGTTTTGTTTTTAAACAACAGTGGAACAGTTTGAACAGTACTATGGATAAAGTGAAAGCAATTATTTTCTCATTGAAAAGGACTGGTTTTAATAGTTTTTATGGAAGAAGTATTATGGGGGTCATAAGGGAGCCAACTCTCTCCTTCTTTTCTTTTTTTTTTCCAAGGCAGTACAGTAAACAAAATCTTTCTACTGTTCTTGTCTAGAATCAAGTAATTAGATGAAATCATAAGAAAATTTTCATAGCGTAACTCTTTTGCTGATACAGACAAGCTTAATGATATGAAGAAGAAACTCTTAAATAGTATGTATACTTTAATATATATTCTTTTGTGAAGAACAATATTTTTGGAAAAATAAAAAGAAAAGAAGAAAAGCTACTGTATCTTTAGTAATATTTGAACATGTATTCTCAAGTTTTACACAAATAGAGTGTATGTTATGATTTGTGGGATCATGCATTGGAACAGACTGCCCAGGGAAGTGGTGGAGTCAAGGTCCCTGGAGGTTTTCAAGAAAAGGGAAGATGTGACTCTTGAGTGACATGACTTTGTGGGCAAGGTGGTGATGGGTTGATTGTTGGACTAGATGATCTTAGTGGTCTTTTCAAACTATGCCTTCTATACAAATTCTCAATCCTACCAAAGATATCAGTGAGGCTCCCTAGACTGGACGTTTTAATCAATAACCTGTTGATTCCAAAACGTCTTAGTGTTTACACATGGTAGGTCTCTCTAGCACACAGAAAGGAAGCCTCTGTGTGTTCTGAAACAATAAGGATTGTGAATCTGTGTCTAAATAACTGCTTCTAAGGGTTATCAAAAGAGAATTGACTGAAGGTGGGGAAATATTATTTTTAATTTCCTGATTACTTGTCATTACTGTTACTATTATTCCATACTGTGAGATGAAGAATGCAATCATCGTGAATTAGCAACCAACAAAGATACTTACAAGATACTTATCTCTTTTACATCAGGTCTTAATTCATTTATTTTTGTTGTAAATTCACCTAGATGTTGCAAGTTCAGAGAGCAATACCACTGAGTCTAACTCCTTTTCTCAGGTATTTAAAATTCATTAATATTATAATTGTACTTTAGTACGACTGTCCCATAACATTATTGGAAAAAAAAAAAACTAAACCAAACCAATACAAAAAAATCTGTTTCATTGTGCTTATTGTGACCTCTACTGAACCCACCATGGCAACTGTGTGTTGATAAAGAGTCATCAACAAGCCTCAGTAGTAAATCTGCAACTTTCAGTAAAACCACAGGAGCTTGATAGTTTTTGGTGGTAAAATTGCTGACTTTTGAAAGTATATTCAAGCTGCAGGTCAGCATTTCAAGTTTGTGTTCTCATAAATAATTCATCTCTTATTATTAAGTATTTATGGAAGAAAAAAAGAAAAAAATCAACAGGGATGGTATGCTCTGTGGTCTTGGAAAAAGTAGTCACAAATATCTATCGCAAAAACATGTTTGTAATAGCGCAACCCTAATCAGACTTGTTATGGAGTTTCTGACAAGCTAGCTATTGCTTAAATCTTCTATCTTTCTGCACCAATAAAATTTTTATTCTAAACGTTTGCTATTGAATAACAGACCCCTGCTATGAGATCATTCTCACTGATGGAAAGTTGATTACTTTCATATAATAGTTGTCACTAGGTATTCCACTTTCTTACGCTCTATCATTAGAGAGGAATCACGTATCCATTTCTAATCACAGACGATAGCATTCTGGTAACTGTGAACCTGCTGAGTTAATTTTGTACAGAAGTGGAGTGAGAGCTCAGCTTAACAAATAAAAAATTTTTTGAGTTTTAACAGTTTTTAAGTAAGTAGATAAAGACTATACTTTCCTGTCATTGAAGGGATATTACAACACAGACCTTTCTTTGGGGAATTAGACACTTGAAAAGAACGAGACAGATCTATCAAGTTCTAATTTCAGTGAAAGCCCAGTTTAATTCCATTTAATTATTTTTCTACAGGTATATCAATGACAAAAGGAAGACTAGGGAAGATGTGTGCCCTGTCTGGAAGGAAACTGGAGACCTGGTCATGAGGGATGTGGAGAAGGCTGAGGTGCTCAATGACTTCTTTGCCTCAGTCTTCACTGGCAAAGGCTCTAGACACACCACCCAAATTGCAGAAAGAGAAGGTAAGAAGTGGGAGAAGGAAGATCTGCCCACTGTAAGCGAAGATCAGGTTCGAGACCACCTAAAGAACCTGAAGGTAGACAAGTCCATGGGGCCTGATGAGATTCATCCACGGGTCCTGAAGGAACTAGTGGATGAAGTTGCCAAGCCACTGTCCATCATATTTGAAAGGTCATGGCAGTCCAGTGAAGTTCCCACTGACTGGAAAAGGGGGAACATAACCCCCATTTTCAAGAAGGGGAAAAAATGAAGATCCTGTAAACTACAGGCCGGTCAGTCTCACCTCTGTGCCTGGCAAGATCATGGAGCAGATCCTCCTGAAGGCTCTACTAAGGCACATGGAAAATCGAGAGGAGGTGATTGGCGGCAACCAACATGGCTTCACCAAGGGCAAATCGTGCCTGACAAACCTGGTGGCCTTCTATGATGGAGTCACAGCAACAGTGGATAAAGGGAGGGCAACCGACGTCATCTACCTGGACTTGTGCAAGGCGTTTGACACTGTCCCGCACAGCATCCTGGTTGATAAACTGGATAAATATGGGTTTGATGGACGAACCACTCGCTGGATAAGGAACTGGCTGGATGGCCGCACTCAGAGAGTGGCGGTCAATGGCTCAGTGTCTGAATGGAGACCAGTGACGAGTGGTGTTCCTCAGGGATCGGTACTGGGACCAGTGCTGTTTAACATCTTTGTCGGTGACATGGACAGTGGGATCGAATGCACCCTCAGCAAGTTTGCAGATGATGCCAAGCTGTGTGGTGCAGTCGACACGCCAGAGGGAAGGGATGCCATCCAGAGGGACCTGGACAGGCTTGAGAGGTGGGCCCATGCCAACCTCATGAAATTCAACAAAGCCAAGTGCAAGGTCCTGCACCTGGGTCGGAGCAATCCCAAGTACACATACAGGCTGGGCGGAGAATGGCTTGAGAGTAGCCCTGAGGAGAGGGACTTGGGGGTGTGTGTTGACGAGAAACTCAACATGAGCCGGCAGTGTGCGCTTGCAGCCCAGAAGGCCAACCGCATCCTGGGCTGCATCAAGAGAAGCGTGGCCAGCAGGTCGAGGGAGGTGATTCTGCCCCTCTACTCTGCTCTCGTGAGACCTCACCTGGAGTATTGTGTCCAGTTCTGGGGCCCCCAACACAAGAAGGATGTGGAGCTGTTGGAGCGGGTCCAGAGGAGGGCCACGAGGATGATCAGAGGGCTGGAGCACCTCCCCTACGAGGACAGGCTGAGAGAGTTAGGACTCTTCAGCCTGGAGAAGAGAAGGCTGCGGGGGGACCTGATAGCAGCCTTCCAGTACCTGAAGGGGGCCTACAGGAAAGCTGGGGAGGGGCTTTTTACAAGGATAGATAATGACAGGACAAGGGGTAATGGTTATAAACTGGAAGAGGGTAGATTTAGACTAGATATAAGGAAGAAATTCTTCAGTGTGAAGGTGGTGATACACTGGAACAGGTTGCCCAGAGAAGTTGTGGATGCCCCCTCCCTGGAAGTATTCAAAGCCAGGCTGGATGGGGCTTTGGTCAACCTGGTCTAGTGGGAGGTGTCCTTGCCCATGGCAGGGGGGTTGCAACAAGATGATCTCTAAGGTCCCTTCCAACCTGAACCATTCTATGATTCTATGATTCTATTTTGATTGGACAACTTTCAGTAGGTTTTGCATTCTGTAACTATAATTTCTTGGCTAATATTATCCTTCCTGTAGTTGATTAGCATTATAGACATCCTAGCATTGAAATGATCAGTAATAATGACCTAGTAATGAAATGTAAAGAGGTATGTCTAGTCATTTGATATGAAAACACTAAAATATCTTAACAAGCTATAATATTTGCCAGCAGACTTCAGATTATACCTCCTACAGTAGAGAGTTTCTGTCTCAATGTAAGTATACACTTTATAAATCTAAATGTATGTGGGGAAAAAAAAAAAAGGTATTTCTGTGATATTATTCTGGTGCAGTTCTATAGGAAACTGCCAATACACCTCTGAAGTGTACTAAAGTGAACAACCTCTCATAGTCTGTTTTAATAATGATAAATAGGTGTACACACACTATGGAAAGATAAACTGACAAGTTATAAAGAGTATGTTAATACGTTTGTGAGCCAAAAGTTTGGTAGGTCATAGGTTTCTGATAATTTAATCTTTCTATTTGCAATCATGCATTTCAACCTTTTTACACTAATATCCTTTCAAATAGGAAGTTATCTTCAAGGTCCAAAGGCGAAGCAAAGAAACAGTTTTGTAAAAAGATTAGTTCAATTTATTTTGTCAGGGCAGGTTAATTTTACCTATTATGGAAGTATCTTGCCCAGAAATCTTGAGCTTTTGTGGCTAATAACTGGGACAGTAATCTACATGACTCTGTATTTCCTGCTTTAATCAATACCCTCAAGTCAATGCTCACTACATCAGCTTCTCCACCTGCTTTTTCATTTCACTTATCCCAGATAAACTAGATAAAAATAGGAATGCAGAGAGAAACTAGACAAAAATAGAAATGCAGATAGTACAAGAAGGTATCCACATGAGACAGTTCCTGATCGCATAGTGTATCACCTGATTGGAATCTGTAGTTTCAGATTCATAAACTTAGATTTGGAAATATTAGAAATATTAGATCCAGTTCACAAAATTCACTGTTTGCAGAAGAAAAATATCTAGTCTTTTAACATACTCCTACTGTTGGTAGATATCTGGTCACATCTGAAATGTGATATAAGTACAGCAACCTCTCACTTGTGAATGACGTACGATGCAGATCACTTATGGGATATATTAAGAATTCATCTTCTAGCAATTACAGTGTTCACAATATGTTAGGGCTCTGCTTAATGCTGAAGTTTTGGAAATTAGAAAATACTTTTTTCTGTTGTGTTCAACTTCTGAAAAACAAGAACACATCAAGGTCACTGCCTAAATTATAAAATTGTAGCCTGAAGCCAGTAAGTTCTGAAATGTATGAAGAACTGAATAGACAAAAGTGCAGCAGAAACATTCACAGGCTGTAACTGTAGATATTGCTAGTTCTTCAGCTGTGATGTTTAAGTGGAAAATTATGATTTGTATTTCTTCCCTGTAAAGATGGACTGCAGATACTAAGACAGCATAGGAAACTAAGAAATTTAACCTCTCCACTGCCCCCCCCAAAAAGAACAACATTCAAAACCACAAAATGAACATCAAAATACAAACAAAAGATATGTAATTTATAAATTAATAATTAAATACTTGCAATTTATTCTTTAATGTGAAGAAGTTAACAGAAAATTAATTTTATGTTGGAATATTATTGAATTGCTGTTTATTCAGAAAAAGCTAGAAGGCTGGATGTGGGGTTTCTTCCTTCCCAGTACAAAGTTCATCCTAAAAAGCTCACTGGAAAATCAAGAGAAAAACCATGGTGTTCAGAAAGATTATCTTCCCACATCTCTTTTTCAGAGTAAAATCTGTTGGTTAGACAAAGTTGCTCAGGGTCCCATTCAATCTGACCCTGAACACCTCCCAGCAATGAGGCATCTGCAGATTTTCTGGGCAACCTGTTCCAGTGCCTCTCTGCTCTCTGAGTAAAGAATTTTTTCTTTGGCCATTTTCCCTTGTCCTGTCACTACATGCCCTGAAAAAGAGTCCTCCTCCAGCTTTCCTGTTCCAGTCCTCATTTAGATACTGGAAGGATGCAAGGAGTTCTTCTCAGAACCATTTCTTCTGCAAGACAGAAAAAGCCCCACCCTCTCAACTTTTCTCCACAGGACAGGTGCTCCAGCCCCCTAAGCATCCTTATGGTCTTTGTCTGGAACTGTCTCAACAAGCTTTTCAGTCGCTTAACAACTTTACAAGGAGAAAAAGAAGGAAAATTGAGAGAGAATGAGAAACAGAGAGATGAACAGAGAGCAAGATCACCAGTCTGTCCCTATTCCAACACTGGTCGCTCAGTTTAGAAGGAGAGATGAAATGGTTATGAGCACTTATCCAAAACAACAGAGTCTCCAGGGTCTCGAACTGGCAAAAAAGTGAAAGCAAACTCATTTCTCTCAGGCACTGTTTTATGCCTGCTAAATTTGTAGGCACATCATCCCAAGAAAATAAACATGCATGCTCATAATATTCAGTTTTGTCAAAAATAAGTTTGTAGCAAAAATTTCCTGAAGGAAAGTAGAACTTTTTTGTTGACCAAGTGTGGCTATCATATTTCCTGTGCTCACTGATAACAGCCTTTGATTTATTGTCAGGACAATGGCCTTGCCATACCAAGGATACTGCAGAAAGTCAGAAAAGTTTTGGTCCTTTACACTAATACTATCAATTGCAGAATTCAACATCTTTCCATGAGAGGTACAAATGATCTACACCAAATTTGAGATTCTAGGAATATAGCTTGCAGGAGGAAACATATTTTCTCTACTGCAAACTTACTGCGGTGAGGTAGGCAAGGCTGCAGTAATAGTCCCCTTAAGAGTGCAATACAGTGAAAACACAATTTTCTTTCACCTTCTCAACCAAAAAGAAAATATCAAACTGCACTGTGTGGACCATTGAATTAAAAGGAATAGAGGGTCACTAAGAAATAATCAAATATACTTTCTGTATAGTGAACAATTAGTTGAGTATGACTGAACTTTACAAACTTTGAATATTTTGATCAATTCTATAGTGAAGACAGGGATATGACTTGGAAACTGCTGTAAACACTGATTCACTGTTTCCTCCAAATATGTATTTGTGCTGTGCAATTTTACACATAGACACAAAATTGTGAACTTTAATGAAGCTTTGGTAAAGCAGGAAAATAATACTACCTTAATGAATATCTCTGTCAGTTCATTGAGAACTTCACATGATTTTCCTGAGGTCCATATTGAATAAGTAAGCAATCTAGCTGAGCAGAAGAACAGTGTCTTAGCCACAACAACTGAGTTTGTAGCTGCTTGTTTATTCAGAAAGCTACAGCTGAACTGTTGAGAACATACATGAGACCAGCACAGTGCCTATGTAGGTAGAAGGGATACGTTTGAGTATCCCTTTTCCCAATCAGTTATATAGGATGACTGTGTTCTGAAAAGTTATTTACAAGCATTTGAAAATTAAAAAAAATCCTCTATTGAAACTCTTTTTGCTTTTGCTCTTTTATCCACATAGAGGATGGCATTTGGTCAACCACATCATCAATAATGTCTTAGTTTAATGTCAGGTACAACTTCAATAAGCCATTTCAAAGTTAGGTTCTGCTTGGATTTAACACAAATGTAGCTGCACTTTGTTGTTCCAATGATTTGTTTCACTGGTATTCAGAACAACATATAATGGCTCCATGAGCACTACAAAGATAGATGTTTATATTTTTCATACAAAGTGTACACATAACTTTATGCTCTGTGACTCTTATTCACTTCTGTCCTTAGGACAACACTCACCTGAAAAAGTAGCATCTTATCTACTTCCAAGGAAGATATAAGCGTAAGGAAATTCATGCCATTCAGTAAAAGATTCGTAAGTACCATTTCAACAAAATCTTTCTTTATTGGAATATCCTCACTATTTTTTTGTTTCTTTGTTTTCTAACATTATACATTCATCCTTTCCACAATCCAATCATAATAAAAAGCCCAAGGAACATATCCACATATCCAGTGCTGAATAAAGTAATGTCAGCTTTCTAACCAGTCATTTGAGTTAGTGAGTTTTATTCCTGGATTTCGGTGACAAGATCAAGATACGTTACCAACTGGGTATTGCAGGTATGACCCCTCAGGAGAAGATAGCCAAAGCGTGCTATGTTCCTAATTTTCTAAATCAATGGACAGATGAAGGTCCTCCTATACACAGACATTTTACCCACAGTACAAAAAGCCCAATAAAAGAAAAAGCTCAAGTTATGACAAAAAATTTAGATACGAGCCAATGGGAGGGGCCATACCCGTTAATCACCTGGGGTTGAGGTAATGCTTGTGTCTCCACAGGTGCC